>JAOXYB010030477.1:0-14804 GCA_028565635.1 Phoronis ovalis
ATCAGCTCGTGGCAGAAAGCGAATTGAAGTCGCTTCGTGTCCACACTTGCAAGTTAAGTCGCTTAAAGTGCATCAGGTAAAAGTTAATCCACCTCTGGAAGAGGATTAATTTTTGCTTGAAGCGCTTTATTTTAATGCTCTTGAAGCAAAGTATTCGTGTACACACTAGAGGCTGAAGCGCTTTATTATAAAGCGCTCTATTGTAAAGCGCTCTAAGTGGTAAGTGGTCCGGTAAGTGTGAATGGGCCTATAATCTACCTAAAAAAGATAGATCATACAACTGCAAAATGTAAGTCCTTAACGGAATCTCAGTCTAATTTTAGTAGTTACAGTCACAGCTGAAGATAAGAATATTTTGTTATCTCATTTCTTTGTTTAATAAATATTAATACTAAAATGCAGAAAAGAGTATTTCAAGAGGATGCTAGTACCATGCATAAAGATATATCTAGTATAAAATAATTGATTTCTACTGCCTAAAACCATCTACAACAGAAATCCCCAAAGATTACCAGTATGAATCATGATTGTTTTTTGTAACCCTCTTATCTTAATCAGGGTTAATTCGATTTTCAAGTTTTGTTTTCTTCAAATAAATTATTGCTAATCACAAATGTGATTGTCTTTAAAAACCATATTAATATGGAGATTGTAATTTTGATTAATTTCAGTTTGTTCTTGGACTGTGTACCATAAAGACTGCATTGAAGGCATTAAAGTAAAAAGTGTATTGATTTTTTTATATCAGAGCAGTAAACATCTTACGACATACTGGGGTAAAATTAAATTTGTTTATAAATATCCACATTTACTAGACCACTAAATAAATAAATTATAGTCATGAGATAGATTACACATGACAGTGTTATCTATAATTAGCAACATAAGAAGGCAGGTGCTTACATCAGGGTCATCAATCCAGGTAACAAAAATAATACTAGCATAGCATTACCATATAGCTGCATACTTCAAGGTAGGCAGGATAAGGTGTTTTCATACTAAAAGTAACCAAAGATTCATCAATGTTCTTTGGTAATTTTTTTTACTTGGTTGACATAAATTATAGAGAGAAATATTATGTAGTGATAAGAACATCAAATGCAAAAAGGTAGTCAAATATCTGTGTTTATATAAATATTGACATCTTCCAGTCTATTGTGTTAAATAATTTTGTGGCTTAAATTGAGTGTGAGAGCATGGTATCTATGCAGTCTCTGTTTTGATAAACAGCTGGAGACATTTAAGGATTCTTAAACATTTAATTGCTGAAATTCCCCTGAGCTATCAAATTATTGAGCTAGTAAATAAAAAACAGCAGCCAAGCATTTCAAATGTCAATTTTTGTAGAAGGTCACTGTGTTTTAGAGTTATCATGAGGTTTTCCAGTGATGAGATCATCATTTACTGGCACAGATGTGCCTCTTTGTTTTGAACCATACTAAACAGTCTTTGTACTATTTATTTGAAATGAGTTCATGAAATTGACTGCTGCTAGAATTTTTTGTAAGAATCTGCAGTGTATATCCTATTTGGGACAATTATTTTAATCATCATGGAGAGGCCAATATATTTTAATAGTTATTGTTTACTTCAACTTCCAGCTAAAAATTCAAAGAAAATCACGTTCACGGATGTGCCACCAATTAGGATAATACCTGGCAACACAAATCTTGTAAAAACATCAGCAATCCTGGTACCGACATTACCAGCAATGAATCGCCAACAGTTAAGTTCTCGTAAAGATCTGGTGGAACAGTTAGAAGCTGAACCTGTGTTATTAGACTATCTGCTTCAACATGGAGTAGTAAACAAAGAGCAAGTAAGAAATGTCAAAAATGAAGGCACAAAAAGAAATCAAAACATCGCATTGCTGGGAGTGATAGAACATAACGGTGAACAAGCTCTGAGGTTGTTTGTGAATGCACTAAGACAAGCGGGTCAGTTGAAACTTGCTAACACTTTAGACGAAGGTGTAAGAATAACACCAAGTAAACATCCAGGTACAGTATTGTGTTTAATATAAAAATGGGTATAATTAATGCTGGAATGCTATGGATTATTATAGGTATCTTCCCTATGTTGATTGTTATCAGTGTATAAAGCAGTAAAATATACTGAAGCTTGATAAGCAGTCTGAAACCGATTTTCCAACAAGTTCTTTATAATAGGCAACAGTTTATTTGGAAAATGTTATTACCCCTTGGATTAAAAAGCAAGAATGCACAAAAGATTAGACAAGGAAAAATTTTGCATGCAGTAAATCTTAATGACAAATGTGCTGTAACAATTAGCATGAAATCATTTTGAAATCAACACAGTCCTATACATGTTATATCCTTGAGATCATTATATTACTAAAAATCAACTGCATTTTTTTCACAGGCTATTTAGAAAGGACAAGACATAAAGGTAAGTCAAAATACATTGACTCCAGATACAAGGATACCCATATTTTATTTATATTAGTGATATATATGTGTTTATATTATTATAATCATATAATCACATCCAATCCTATTGGGCTTATAGTTCTTCAAAATATCAAACACAATTATAATTATGAGAATTATGTTCCTTTCATACTTGATATAAGTTTATATTTGGTAAGAGCCACAAAATTTGACAACTCCCACCATATTAGCTTCATTCTTATCACACAGAAAATCAAGAAATATATCAAGCTATAAAACAGAAACATGTACTCTAGAACAAAGAAGAAATTAAAAATAAACCCGTAATTTAAAAGATCAAAGGTTAATAGGCAATACCAGACTGAAAGATGTTTAGTGGAATTCATCTTGGACTTGAAAATCAATTAAAAGAAATGCTATCATATGTTAGCCACCTTTCATCAATATTCCACTATTAAAGAAACACAATGATAAAATTTCAACCACCAATCAGAAGTAACTTAAATCCAGTCCTCTGTTTTTTCAAGCAGTTTATTTTTTGCAAAGAAATATTTTAACTAAGAAACCTGATTAATGATGCTCACATTGTAATCACTGTGTGAATATATCAGTCTGCTTAACATTATGGAATGTCACACCTTGACTTAATTACAAATTTGAAAGAAAATTTGATGCAAAGTTGTTAAGTAATTCCAAAATATTTATAATATATATGAAAAATAATTTTTTTGTGGATCAGAATTTTTATTTGCTACATGAATGTGCAAATGATATTTACTCAACATTAGTTTAGTAAATATGATTCATATGAATGGAATAGGATTTTATTATGCAACTAATCTATCAAACAAATGATGATTATGTCTAGAAGGAAAATACTAAATACATAAACAGTGTTCTCCATAAAATAGTGTATACATGTTCCAGGGCCAATGATATTATTTATGTAAACCCCAAACATAGATAGATAAAATGTTGATAAATAATAAAAGGTTTATGTACTAAAAAAGTTCATTGGTGCCCTGAACAAGTATAAGTTTTTTGTGGAGAACTCTGATAAAATATATTACGTACAATCTATAGCGTACAAAAATATATTGTCATATACCTCAAAAAGGAAAACTGTAATACATAGTACTTAATATATACAATCTTCAGTATACAAATAATATATAAAAATGTATCTGTCAAAAACTCCTGATCCAAAAACTAGATTAGTTTTTTAATTTGTTTATTGTTGTTTTTAAAGTTAAAGGAAGTACACCTAAAAGCTTTTAATATCATGAAAATTCTGTTTTAGGTCAGCTAAGTATTCAAATACGAGTACGAGCCATATGTATTCCAGCTCTACGAACAACTGTATCTAATACCGATACAACATTACCAGAAACAGAATGGATTGTAACACAAGAAAGACGACCAGTACATAGCCTTCCACGACCGTCGGGTCTTGGCAGAAACTCAATGCTGTACCTAGAGGTCATTGACCCCAATATAAGAATAAATAACGAGGAGGAGGATAAAAGCTGTTGTTCATTTTTTTGTTGTGGACAAAGCAAGAAAAAGCAACTGCAGACTGAAATGGTTATTGTACGTAGAAGCAGTGATCCTATTAAAAATGGAGACATAGCAATAATGAGTGACGTGACATTGGATTTTCAGGAGGATGCTAATGATAATGTGATGCAGCAAGTGCAATCAACAAATGGCAAGAAACATAATCCCAGCGAAATAAAAAGTCGTCAGGCTGTATTCAAAGAAAAATCAACTAATTTTTATGAAATTTTAGGAGACAGTAAAAGCCCTGCTCATGTTTGCCTTCTAAAATATTTTGAACAGGAACGGGGAATTTTAGTGCTGCAAACCATACAGACCAATGGATTAATGATTTTGACAATATGTACACAGATGTCTCAGTTAGATCAAATTCGAGAAAACTATAGTGCTGGCGATCTTAACACTGATATTGAAGATCGTATTGTTACTGGAGAAGTTCTAAAGCATACTGGTGTTCTTGGAATGCAACTGGATATTTTCTTAGATGTGCAAGAACTAGACATTATTGAACATGAACTGGCAATGTAAAAACAAGTAACAGTTGTCCAGTAACCGGCAACATTCAATGTTAAGGATTACGTTGCTTATAACTGCAGCCAAACATTCTTTGCTGTGACAAACTAATACTCCTCAAAATCAGAAATAGTGTTTCCTTCCATTACTTGCAGATAAATACTGCCTAGTGGTAGTATAAGGATACAGTGTTCTGGTATCAAACATGAGACTCGCAGTTCTTGACAGCCTGCAGTTAATGTGAGTGAAGCAGTAAGGATTTTCCTACGACTTATATAGTAGTAGTGTATTATCAATATATCTGCACTATTGTCCATGCTAAGAAATTACATAGATTATTACACAGAATCCAATCCCTGTCCAGACAATTTTGCTGTCTGAGACATAAGTTTCAATATATGTCAACTTTGGTCCTCAGATTATGCATAACTAAATTTGGTGCTAAAAGAATTAATACATTTTGTGCTTTTATTATAAAACTGCACAAGTAAGTAATTAAATACTTCAAGCATTTGTTTTAGACTATAACTAACATTTTAGTGTAGCTCACTGTGTTATTGAAAATAAAATTTGAGGTATAAATTGTTAATTATTGCCATGATACACCTTTATTATTATTACGTGTTTGTTAATGATTGTAAACTGATTTAGGGTAGAGACATGAATTTGTCAAACTTCCAGTGATCAAGACATTTCTAAATTCTCTTAACCATGAAACAAAAAGTTTTGTTTATAGGAAAAGTACAATAAAAAAACAATTCCCCAGTTTGAGAAGGCAGATATTAGTTCATACTTTAGTAATTTTAATCAATTAGCATACAGTATTTCTGAACAGTAATTTATCGTATCATCAAATATCATTTATGACAATAGGAAAATACTATATATTGGTCTAGGCCGCCCGTATATTGTATGACCTACCACAGGTTCGATTTTTTTTTTTGAATTTATGAAAAACATATTCCTTACCTGAAGACATTAGGTGGTGTCATATCACCAGTGTAAACCAAATAGGCACCAAAACGGAAAGCTCCAGCATACAGGAAGAAAATGATTGCCTGAGAGAAGGCATATGACAAACCATAGATGTGTGCTGTCTTCATTGCTTCTCTGCAAGTAAACATGTAAACATTAAACGTATCATATTATAACAAATATTGTTTACTGCATGTCTTAGTTGCCTGCATTTCGTTGCAAAGGAATCCACTGCCTTGAATTTAGAATAATTGGTAATACTGAATTAAGAACTTGTCTGATAATTGTAATAGAATTTTTCTCCGAGTCAATATTTCTAAATCTGCTTTCATGCAAAAGTTAGGACAAAATTATATGAAGCAGACTTAACCTGCTGTATTATATACTTCTAAAAAGTCAAATACATGGGAACTTTAGTTTAGTTGAGAAAATGAAATACCAGTAAATGAAATTTATGCATTTAAAATGGCAGATTAAAACACATTGTTTTATCAAACTTTAAAATATATAGCAAACAGTACCTATGAGGTTTTCTTAAATATTCCACATATGTCTCATAGAACAATTCTTCTCTTGTCAAACTTTGAACTGTTCGGATATTCTCAATAGTTTCACTAGCAACTCGCCCTGCTTCCGCCAATAACTCACTATCTCTTTTCTGGCCACCATGTTGAATTTTATTCTGTATAGCACCTACAAGTAAACAGGACTAAATTATAGTTTATCTAGCAATGTTTAGAAATGATTTTTATTTTTAATAACAGTTCTATATAGAGAATTCCATTGTCACAAGCTGGGTAAGAGTCATAACATGACAAATTGTATAAGTTTCAAAAACTGGAGGGATCTGTGTCTGGTTGTAGTGTTCATACAAAATGGGATCTTATTTCTTGTGAATACTTTGTGGATTCTATTTTCGGGTAACATTTTTGACATCAATGCTTAGAGATGCACAAATAAATCAAGAAATTATCCTTACCACACTACAAAGAGGGGGAATGGGGGTAGTGGTCTCAATTAACAGGGAATGAATTTGCCTTTTCATGAAAGATCTGAGTAGGAAAATCATAGTTCATCTTGCTATATGAGGATAACTGTGATAGTTGATATTTATATATCATACCTGATAGAGCACACAATGGTGTGGCAGCTAAAATAGCAAGAGCCAACTTCCAACCAAACACTAAAGCAATAGCAAGGCCAGTGACAATGCCGGCCGCTGACTGGACCACAGTGCCAATACGAATACCAGTACCCTGGAAAACAACAAGGTTAAAGTTATTCACAACAGATGAAGATAACACAGGACATCCTGAACTGTGCTCTTTATTTCTGCCTTAATTTTAAAAAAATATTGTTTGTTGCAATTGTTATAATTTGTTACAATCAAAGTAAAGCAGCATAAAGTGATATTGTATAGTGAAGAAAGAAAATAACAAAACAAACTTTTTGCACCTATTTAAAACACCCATTTAAAAAAACAACATGCCTGAAAAGGAGTTTATTATTACATATTTTTATAACCAATCTTTATGTAAATAGTTGACAAATTACGCCTACTTTCTAGCCAAATCTGAATTTTCATATTTTTTAGAAAATAATCTAACAAAAAGTTACTTTATTACCTGTCTGACCATAGATGCATCTACAGCCAACCTTGAAACAAGAGCTCCTGTTGAGTGACTCTTCTCATCATGCCAAGCAACATCCTGTCCCAACATACTTTCAAATGATCTTTGTCGTAAACGCTTTGTCAAGTTTTCTCCAGACACACCCAGCAGAAATTGCTGAAATAATAAATGATTATGAAGAATAACGATTTGTATTAGAAGTACAGTTTCTGCTGCTTATTAATAATGCAACTGGTTAAGTCAGTAATGATGTGCTTGCCATGTCCTCTTTTCTACTTGAGTGTCTGATCAAATACAATACAAACCTACACAGAAAGATTTTACAAAGCTATAGTACCCGAACTACAGAGCCCACTAGTATTGCCAAATACAAATAAAATCATAGGTATCAATCATAGGTAATATTCCATTTGTATATATTTCTACTGGATTAGCCGTATAAAAGATTAACCAACCACATTATTCTAGAGGTCTTGTGTACTTCAAGGTCATAGGAACAGATACAAAATGACTAAATGAGGTAGTTACCATGAAAAAGTTACTAAGTCCCACAGCAGCACCCAACACCAGAAACATGAGACTCCAAAATACAGCATCATCCTTCATAAGCTCAGGTGGCTCTGCAAAAACCTGAAAAAAGTACATCACTGCATTTTAAAGCTTTGCAAATAATCTCACCATTTGAAATCCTTGCAGCTAGTCTTGTTACCAGACATTTAATAATGTCTACACTTAATTTATAAAATTCAATCATATATGCAATGAAAAAAGATGTGCAACTACATTCACAAAAGTTTATCAAAATTTAAAAAATTTAAAAACTCACATTATTATTAAAAATTACTAACAGTTGAAATCATTTAAAATTGGATATATTACAAAATATATTAAAAATTACAGAAGATTTAGCATAGTCCGACATTTTGCAAGAGCCAACCTTAAAATAACTTTGTTGGCAATACCTATTAATTTTTTTTGTTATTCTTTGTGATACAATAAAACTCACCCTGACAAGTTCACTGAAGAACACAGCAAATACAGGCATAGATGCTCCAACAACAACGGAAGCCAAACAACCTCCAATAATATAGCATGTCTCAGGTTTATTCATAGCAAGAATTTTACCAAATCCAGGCGTTTCTAATTCTTCCTCCTGAAAAGTGAAACAAAAATTAATAAATAAATAAATAGAAAAAACTGTTATGAGCAATTTCACGCTAAGGCAGTACTATCATTTTTTTAGTAATTAACATGACCATCAGTTTTTATTATAGGTAGACATGTAGGACAATGACAGACAAGATGCATACACTAGATATTATAATATTACATATATAATTCCAATAACAGCTTTATATCAGTATTTCAAGTTAAGCACTCTGAATATTAGAACTTGGATGTTTCTTATGACATGATGTAAGATACTCTGCTTTTGCCAGTTATAACTATTTGAATAAATGACATGTAGTCAGTGTTATCTCACCTTTTCTGGTTCTTCACCATCTTCACTATGAATGGACGATGATCTTTGACTTCGTAATGATACGCTTTTGCGTAATGGAGACTTGTGAGGTGACTTGTGGGGAGAATCGGGGCTAGTATCAAAAACATCAGCTTCTGGGAAATATAGAGATAGTATTAGAAACAACATTTGCAAACTATTTGATAAAAGCATTGTCATCAAGAAAACGCAATTTATTTCGTCTAAAATGAGAAGCCTTAGAATGAATAACAAAACTTCCTCTAACTTACCAACCAAATGGACTGTTTGTCCTTACCACAAGAGGAATCTTTTTTATCTTAAATTTTAACATTTTTTGAGAAACTTCAATGCATCAATTTGTATAACTTGTATAAATTGAACACCAGTGAAACTCTTTATACGTCCAGTTTTCTTCAATTAATTATAAGTATTTTTGAGAAAATGTGTTACCCCTCTTCCCCTATGTTATGCGAAAAATTTAATATCTAACCACTGTTTTATAGCAACAGATAGTTGTAATTACCTGCTTCTTCTGCTAAGGCTGCATCCTCTTCTTCATCAGCTAGCTTCTGCAATGTTACCAATTCATGATAGATACCCTCTACAGCCATCAACTCATCATGGCAACCCTGTTCAACAATTTCCCCTGCTTTAAATACATAGATGATATCAGCATTTCTGATAGTAGAGAGACGGTGAGCAACAATGATCGTTGTTCTACCCTCACTTGCCTAAAAAATAAGAAGATACCGAATGATTAAAATACATGTAAGAAAAACCTTGTACAGTTGCACATGGCAGACCAAACATTCCTAGCAAAACACCTTTCTAATAAGCTATACTGTTAATATTAATTATGAAATCATAACCTGCGCATTTCAGGTAACATGAAAATGTTAATGTGGATTACAAGTAATAGTGAGATGAAACTCCATCTTTATCACTATCCATCAAACTCCATCTTTATCACTATCAATCAAGTCTACAGCTGTTGCTTATCAGTGTATTTGCAGTTCTGTATTCTGAAACACTTTGTGATTAAAAGCTGGTGATATCCAGTTTAAAGAAGTAAATTCACAAATAATTTACGGTTGTGTTTTTCCTTCTACTCTGTCTCTTGAATCCATATATTTGTATATCCATGCACTAGCCGAGGCATAAAAGGATTTCTAGGGCTGTGCATGAAACATCTGTCTTTCGTGGATTGTGAAGAACAGTGATCTTACTCTGACATTTCCACAAACAATTTTTATCATGCATATTTCAAAAACCTGTCATTACCTTATCTAGAGCTGCTTGCACTGCAGCTTCACTTGTGCTATCTAAAGCGGAGGTTGCTTCGTCCAGTAACAAGATCTTAGGATTGCGAACAAGTGCTCTAGCTATAGCAACTCTCTGCTTCTGACCACCTGACAGTTGAGCACCTCTTTCACCAACAAGGGTCTCATAACCCTGGACAAGATAAACAAAAAATGTTTAAAAAAACACTCACTGTTTCTGATATATGACAATATTACATATTTTACTTTGCCCTGCAGAATACAAGCAGGAAAATTACTTCATAACACAGTCAATAAAACAAGGATTTGAATGTAAAATCTTATGAGCCCAATTCAATTAGGAAGTGAAACTACAATCCTGCAATATCAAAATATAAGTCCTATAACATTACACTGCTACCTTTAATATTACAACGCAACAACTCTACAATAGTATTACTATGTTGTAACAATGATACAATGTAACAATATTACAATGCTACAGTATTTCAATTTATACCACATACATCTGGCAAAGTCCTTATGAAGTCGTGTGCATTAGCTGCTTTGGCTGCTTCTTCTATTTCCGCTTGAGTAACTTCAAGACGTCCATATGAGATGTTTTCTGCAATGCTGCATCCAAATAAAATGGGCTCTTGGGATACAACACCAATTTGTTCACGCAACCATTTCAAGTTTAAACATTGAATATCATTGCCATCAAGCAAAACCTACAATAGCAGAAATATGAAAGAGCATGTGTAGTTAAATTGCTGACATCCTCCGTTGAATAATCTGTACTTGCCAACACTGGTGATGATGTTGGAGTCACATAAGTTTAGAGTTATACTCTGATTTAACTTCTTTCTTTACTTTTTAGTAGATGTTAGTGAGTATTCATGGAAACATGTCAATAAGCTGGAATAGACTATTGGCATGCACTTGTGCAGCTGCTGGTCATGAACCCAAATGCAGCATGTCACACTTTGTGAATGAACAGTGATGCAGTTCTCCGCACACACACACACACACACATTTCATTCATGCAGCATTATCATATCCAATGACAAATGACAAAAATGACTGAAGTAGATATGCAAAATAACAAAGGACAAATAGAACAAGCGCCATTCAATTAAAATTATGTAAGTATGTTTTACACAAAGGTAATAATTTACCTGTCCTTCAAGAGGATCGTAGAATCTCTGAATGAGGCTAACACTCGTAGATTTTCCACAGCCACTAGATCCAACAAAAGCTACGGTTTGTCCTGCTTTCATAGTCAAGTTCAAATTTTTCAAAATCTGCAAGTAACCAGTACAAATAGTTATACGTAATACGTGTGATAATATATAGCACTCGTTGAAAATTTCAAATTACATCAAATTATATAGGTTACAGTCATAATTTGTGAAGAGATTTCCTATCACTATAATATACCTGCACATCTGGTCTGCTTGGATATCTAAAACTGACATCAGTAAAATCAATGTTTCCCTTCACAAAATCCAAGGTGTCACCAACTTCTTTACTTGCATCAATCTCTGGCTCCTGATAGGAAAAAAGAAATCATAAAATGTTAATTATTTACAGTCCAGTAAAATATTTTCCTTTACTATTTCATCGGTGGCACACTTTAAAACCTGGTGTTCTCAAAAAAACCTGCATTAAAGGTATTTTGAGATTTTAGCACTGGATTTTAAAGTCAACATATGTACAGATAAATATAAAAAGATAAGATAAATATAAAAAGATAAATCTTGTATTATTTTTATTACGCGTCAAGTTTATTGGGTTTCTTGTAAAGAAAACTATGTTTATTTCTTCAACAACAGAGATTTTTTACTTTTGACAGTTAGTAACATAGAAGTGGAAAGAATAATTTTGTTCTGTTGATGCATTTGCCAAAGAACTAAAATGATGAAGAATATGTAACAAGTTACTGGTGAAACTTTTGCTGATATTTACCCTGTCGATAACTGCCAATATAGCTCCTGCTCCTCCCTTTGCAGTAGCAACAGCAGCAAAGTTAGTACCAACATTTCCAAGAGTTACTGCTCCCAAGATGACACACAGAAACACCTGAAAAATAGAGACAAGTTTTAAAAACATATATTAGGTATCCATTCAAAAACAAAAAAAAAATGTGATATCTTTAGTGTACCTAATATTCATACATAATTTCCTTTTTATTTGCTATCACATATTTTGCATGCTATACATTTATTTTCTACTTACTGTAAACACTTCACCAGGTGAAAGTAGTTCCCAGAGAACCAGTCTAGAACCATACCAATAGGAAATGGCATATGTTGCATGAATAATCAACATATTCAAACCAAAACTAGCTCCTGTTACTAGGGTCTTCTTTATACCTAATGACAAACTTTCATTTAACTTTTTGGAATATCTGTAAAGACACACAACCAGTAAATTAGTCAAATATAACAATAGCAAATGAATATTATTATGCTGGAATTACATTCCTCTTTTTTAGATTTGAGAAGATTTTAAAAATACTTACCATTTGGGGGGCAGGGGGGTAAAGTACAAACAAAACGTGGAAAATATGTAACAGGTCAAAAACTACAACGAGACAGTGAAAAAGTCAAATCTTTCATGGTACTTTGAGATTTTATTAAAGGAAATTCATTCTATATTGCAGAAGCTTTGATTTGTTATACCATGCTATACCCGAAGGTTAACTAATTTCTTTATCTACAAAATAGAATGTTTACCTAGTAACCTCTTTGTGTTGACCTCTGAAAGAAACAACTGTTCTAATACATGACAAGACTTCCTCTGCTACACTGCCTGCCATAGCATATTTTTCTTGTTCTTTCGTAGTGTATGTCGTAAGAATCTAAAATAATTCATGATTAATCTGAGAAAACAATGTTTTATAATCATATTAAAATGACAGCTCTTCTGAAAATATAGTGATCTCTTATCTCTGTGAAAAACTAGTACTGATAAGACACAAAGCACAAATTAATATTATCAACAAAGAGCATAAGGAATGACATATCACAACTTAGCAGAAGACTCTCATCTTACCTTGGACATCATTCCACCACATATTGCTAACAATGGTGTCATGGCTAACATGATCAAAGTCAGTCTCCAACTAATGACAAAGCCAATGACAAAACCTCCAATAAAAGTGGCTAGAGATTGTAGACACATGCTGAACTTATCACCAATACCGTCTTTAATCTTTTCAAAATCACTGTAATTAGAAATATGATTAGGCTGGTTATTACTCAAATATTAAAAAAATGAGTGCCTTCCATGGCATGACCCAAACTGAAGTTTACTCTACAGTCATGGTTGCATGTTGCATGCCCATAGTGTAAAGTCAAAACTAAAAAAGTTATACCTTTGTAATATGTCATTCCAAAGGATATTCACTGTTAATATCAAATTCTACTAATTAAGTGCACCATGCACAAATGGAAGTTAACATAATATATGTTTTTAAATATTTCACAAATTAAGGAAAAAGAAGCTTAGAACAACTTGTTTAAACAGATCAAATGCAATGTAACATAACAAGGGAGTCCTAAAACTTACTCAGCCAATCTTGTAGTTAACTCTCCACTTTGCTTAGTATCAAACCAGCCAGCATCCTGACGCAGTATGGACTTAAAGAAATTAATCCTCATTTTGTGTATTACACGTTCAGCAGCTGTTCCCCAAAAGCTCACCTAAAACACAAATACAGGCGATATATCCAGTGGTTAACTCAAGCATGGAGTTAACAAATTAACATCCTTTATATTGTAAACCATGTGTTGCTTAGAGCATACGAGTCAAGTTGACACAATATTTTATGAGCTACTGGGTATTTTTGGACAGGAGACTTGATAACTACGTTAGTGAAAAACACAAAATCTGTCATTTAATCTGTCATAACCAAACAGTTTAAGACAATTTCTCTTTATGTTTCTTAAGAAAATGTTTCATGTATCATGTGAATATGTGCATTATTTTCACAATATACTTACTTGAAAATAGCATGCAACAAAAATACCACAAGCAATGTAGACATAGTAGAGTGTGAATTTGTTCATATCCTTCTGGAACTTATCCAGATAAGCCTGTGTTGAATCATATGTACCATTATTCATAGTAAGTGATGCTGAAACAAAAGTTTTAAATGCAAAAAATTGTAGATTATAGTAGAAGTCTCCCAAATTTCAAATTTAGAATATACATTATTAACGAAATCAAATACATTCTCCGACTTACTACATGCTGGTCTTAGCCACTCGCACCACCAGATGGCAGTAATGTAATCTCATGCTAGAAATTTCCAATCTATGAACAACAAGACACTTGTCATGTCTAATGCCCATCCAATGTGCTGGATTATATTTTTTTAACACATTGAATTTTTAAATTAGAACAGAATAGAATACATCATAATTTGGTTTATGACTGTTTTGGTGGGGTACTCTTATTCAAAGTGACTGTATGTGCTGTCCTATGCGTTACCACTGGGGAGTACTGACCATATTTTTAGATGAGGATATGCAGCCCAAACTCAAAATATACACCCATTTTCAATGCTTTCAGTCTCAAAAATTAACCCATTTTTACGGTTTTCTGTCATAAAAAGGATCAATTTTAAAGTTTTTTCTGTGTGGCTATAAACGTAATGACACGGCCTCTCAGGAACAAATAAGGGCATCAGATGCAAGTAATCCGAGTTTATATTATACATAACCTTTACTTTGACCTGTACTTACTCTGTACTGAATATGGAGTTAATCGGATATAAACTGACGCAGCTATTGGGTACACAGAAAGTGTTACACACGTTAACAAGGACAGGACAATTTTGATAATCATCCTATCACGCTACTTAAATTGACTATTTGGGTGAAAGGAATTGTATATTATGAATATGAAGAATATATGTTTTAGAAGTACAGTTCCATTGATCAAAATAATAAATTAAAGAAATATATAG
>JAOXYB010030487.1:0-14800 GCA_028565635.1 Phoronis ovalis
TCATCATGTAGCAGCATCGGCTTATTATCTCAGACAGCATAAAGAAAGAACCGGCCATAAACGCCAAAGGATCAACTGGCTTTTGTTACAAAATAATATATACCCGGGGGTGTACTCAAGGTATTTTTTGGTGGGGGTTTGCAGCACTGTTGAATATTTTGGATTTGGATTGTATACTTCTTACTGTATTTTTTTGGATTGCTACCGTAAAGAAATTATAAAATTTGAATTGCTACCTACTGCTTACAGCAAATAATATGGATTAATTTTTAAAGGTTTATATCCATAAAACGATTTTTGGAATATGGTTTGTATCTGTCAGTTTACTTAAAAATGGATTGCTACTCAAATATTATAAAATGTTGGATTGCTACCCTTATATTTCACAAAATATGGATTGCTGCATCCCGTATTAAAAAAACAATGAGTACCTCCCAGGTATACTAACAGTCAATATTGTTTTTCTCACATTTCATATCGTAACTGTTGATACTGACGAGATACACTACTTGCTGATGGTGATTATAAATATATTGGTTCATAATTCAACTTTATGTTTTCTATAAAAAATGGCACAGTGTGTCATGGCAAATTAGAGTTCCAGAATGCAACAGATTGCAGGAAATAGCACCAAATATTGTCCCTGGAACCCCTAGGTTCGCAAATGGATAGGAACAAAATCTCACTAACCCCCCTACGTTTGACCAGGGGGTGGGGGTAAATCCTATCTTGAACGCCATACGTTTGGGGTTAGTGAGATAACTTTTGAAATGATCCCTAAAGTCGGTTAAAATCCCGGGGAGTCATATCAATACAGTGGGATCACTTTCAAATAACAATACATACGTGGATATTGAGCCCAACCTTACCTTTTTATCGGACTGAGCAACCAATGAATTCAGATATGTAGGAAGTGATATCCAGGGAATTTTAAAGGACTTCAATGTTTTTGGAAAACCCAATGTTAATGCGGTATCATGTTTGCATCTTTGTTTACATACAAATCAAACTTTGATCACAATTAACATCCAAATTCAAGATCTCCAAAGGAGTATTTTTTATTTTCTGTTTTGTTGGTATTTTCAAATGACATTTTCGAATAACAGTGTAAACAAAAAATGAAGCAATCAACAAGCAGCATGTTTACCCCTCTGAAACATCCCTCTTATATACAACATTTCATAATGAGCTGATTAGGTTGAGTTGAAGTGATATCGACGGGAATCATCAAATGAACCTATTTTCTACAAAGGCACTTCATTTTAAGCACGAGGGTTGTTTTATTTTCTATATTAAATAATGGATTTGAAACATATCATAAAACAGTCAACTCTGTGGTACATAATACTTACATTCTCGTGTATTTTCTTTCAATGTGAGTTCCTTCAGATGATTCAATCCTCTAAAGAAGACTGATCCACAAGTACAAGGATCATGTAAGTGAAAGTCAACTAAAGATAATGATACAAGGGAAGTAAAGTTAGAAAATACTGGAACTGGCACAAAAGTAGCATCCTTCAAAGACAATTGTTTAAGGTGTTCTAATGGTCTCAAGTGTAACGTTATCATGTATCTATACATCCGGCAACCAAATCTGGCAGAAATAATGCTACTAATTATGTTACAAACGACACATTCCAAAATGTGAATCTTGTTAAGTATTATATTAACTTGATGTCTCCGGACGTTGTTGATTACCGACTAGAAGTAGAAGTAGAATATCACACTTTGTATTAGCAAAGAATTGAACATACTTGACAGAAATTAATATTTTCCGATTCAGTTACTTACTTGTTAACCAGATGGATACCTGGTACTGAAAGAAACTTGTTGGCGATAACTGTATGGATGTTTGTATCCTATGAACAGAAAAATAAGTTACTGCTTAATTAGCTAATTTACACAGTTTGTTCTTTGCATACACTGCTTTACGTTTGATGCAATAATACATTATTCCTTGCTTATGTATTCTTGTGACTTATTCAAGTTGCTAGCATTTTGTTTCCTATGTATGTAGAAGTACTTGGAATGATGATTTGAAGCAGTTTTTTTATAATTTCCTATTAACAGATATAAATTATTTCTGTTGCACAAAACGATGTATATTTGCCACGTCGAGAAATGGAGACATTTATATGCATGTATAAATTATTTTCGCTATTTGTAACCTTATCCGTATAACAGCTGTGCGTAGTTGCTACTAACAACAGATAGCAAAAAGTTATTCTGTAGAATATATTACTGAATAACTTGATTCCGAGTCAATTGGGTTGAAAATTTAAATTCGTCTCTATTTCGCTCTTGTTAAATTGCTGGAATGAAACGACAAATGACTATAGCCCAGGCATTAGTTGAGAAGGCGTGAACACTAAGGGAAGGATATATTCAGACTGGAAAATAATATGTTTCTTAATATTTCACAAAACGAAATTAATATGTATTAAATGTATCTAACTGCTATGTGTTTTGATACTGCGCTACACGCACAACGTAAAGTTTCCTGTATTTGTTACGCAAATGCACGCGCCACATCCTCTGCTATCAGCGGTTAGAGTCTGTGATAAATAGAAAAATAAAATTGCAGCGTTCATTTCAGAACAAAGAATTTCATATGTTCTTATATTTTTGTTCAATAAATCATCACAGTGGCAGTTTGAAAGATTGATTCAGTTTACAGAGTAGCAGGTCCCTTGTGGAACTCCGAATCAGCAAAATGAGCTAGATCTTGAATTCATTCAACTGAACAATTAAGAAGGTACAACAGCTTTCCGAACTGAGATGGACTGATTCAAGGAATTACAGAATTTATATAAATATCTGACCTATGTTAGTACTTAGAGTGTGACTTCACCTAAACATGAATATTAAAAGGCAGTTGTGTGAGTTTTGACCAACCAGCATGAATGCACAGCCAAAATAGCAGTAACACAACACTGATTACATAGTCTGATTTACAACTAAAACATCGCACTAGCTGAATGATGATAGTCCGAATTTGCTTGATAAGTGACCTTTATAAAAGAATCAAATAACAATGTCGGATTAAAATAACAATGACAGAACGTTTCAAGAATTACATTACCAAAAACTGTTGCAGAACTTTATCTTCGCAAAAATTGTTGATATTTCATAATATGTATTGAATGTTAAATTTAATTTTTTAGACAGTTTGGAGGATGTTCCGTACATTACTAGATGGCGCTATTGTAGCGATTACCGGAAAACAAGTAGACGCGATGCAAACTTCAAACGAAATAAGAATGGACACATAAATATCTCCAATTTAATATCGAATCTTATTTTGCAGTTTTACCTAACCAATTTTTTGTTAACTAATACATACTTTACTACTACTACTCCAATCGTACATTCTACATGATGTTGAATGTTTTGCAGTTGGTTCGCGGTATTTCTCCAGAGGGCGCACACATAGCGCACACCGGGATATAAATTGCCTTGGACCACACCTCAAATTCACAATAGGTTAAGACAGGTACAAGAGACAAGCTTTTTTACAAGGTAACCTTTACTTTTGTTACATTTCATAAACTTACAACTTAACTGAAACTCTAACAAACAGTCTATTCAAATGTAACTTGAAAATTACAATATGATCACATGTTGTCCTGGTTCATGATGTTCTGCACTAAGCTCGCAAGTCAGATTATCAAGAGCTTATTATATTCTAGTGTAAAGTAGCTAATTATGCCAATGTCACCATGTAGACAAAAGAATGTGAACTGCTAACTTACGCTATGCGTCACATTCTCATTCGGCATGTATTGGGCTAGACCTGGCTTCATGTCAGCAGTAGGTTCGTGAATCCAAGACTATAGTATTGGGCCTACGATTTTGAATATCTCATAAGTATAAGCATTGCAAGTCATTACAATCTATGCCTATTCAATACACGTTCTTTAGAAAATGTTTTTATTGTATTATACGTGAAGCTGTGTGTGAAAAAAACAAACTTGTGTAAATTACCTAATTATATCAGTAACATATTGTTTATATTCATAGGATACAAACATCAATACATTTATCTCCAACAAGTTTCTTTCAGTACCACACATCTATCTGATTAACAAGTAAGTAACTCAATCGGAAACTATTTATTTCTGTCAAGTATATTCAATGCTTTGCTAATACAAAGTGTGATCGTCTACTTTCACTTCTAATCGGTAATCAGCAAATTCCGGAGACATCACGTTAATATAATACCTAACAAGATTCAAATTTTCAAATGTGTCGTTTGTAACATAATTAGTAGCATTATTCTGCCTGGTTTGTTTGCTGGATGTATAGATACATGATTCTGGTGATAATAATGGCATTTTAGATACTGCATAATCTGTGGCGAAAAGATAAACATCATGTTTAAGTATCAAAGCATTAGACATTGTAACTTGCATTGTAAAGTAGCAGCGTCATAAAAAATGGATGCTTAATAATAGTTATGTAACCAGTCAAGTATGAGAGAATTCTGCTGTCACACCAGTGTTTGGCACACAACCGTGTCACTGCTAAGATTCAAGATGGTCATATTCTAGTGCTTTGAAATATTGAATTTAATTTTTGCAGCAATATTTTGGAATGACATGATGGCAACCATGTGGGATCACTTACCAGAGGAAATGTGGCTGGTAATAATTGAATATCTTGATGCCGGTTCACGGAGAAGCTTTAGTGTAGTAAACAAATATTTGAGAAATGCTGTGAAAAGAGTTTTAAGCAAAACAGATCACTGGACACTGATTACCCAACCACACAAATTAACAAGAACCATGTGGAGGGCGTTACAAAGTCGACGTTCAGTAAAACTCTTACTACAAGATTGTAAAGAAGGTTATGATTCACGGGATTCCAAGTTTGATTTATGTTTAATTGTTAAGCAATTGTCAAATATTTCAGCACTGGATGTGACACTAGAGAAATTCACTCTTTCGGAAGTAAAACAGCTGAGCACTTACACAAATCTGAATGTGCTGAAGGAGCTTAATATTACATTTACCAAAACAAGACCTGACGCAATAAGAAGCTTGACATTACTAAATGCAACACTGGTTAGACTAAGCTTGACTGGTTCAATTGATTGTGAGAAGGAAACCTCAATGGGACTGGAGCCATTGGCAATATTTACAGAATTGACTGCGTTATGTCTGGACTTGCAATTACTTATAGCTACACCAGAATTCATGCCTTACATGTTTGATTGGATTGGATCTTTATTCGGATTGCATCGGACTGGATCGTACGAATTGGATCTTACTGAAAATCTTGGAGATCAATTCAGATCTCTTAAAAAACTGAGGGAGCTATCTTACTCGTATAGGGTTAATTGTCTTAACACTGATTTCACGTTAGACTTGAGCCCATTAGAACACCTTGAACAATTGTCCTTAAAGTATGCTACATTTATGGCAGTTTCAAGAGTTTATAACTTTAATTCCCTTGTGTCATTATCTTTAGTTGACTTTCAGTTAGCTGATCCTTGTACACGTGGATCCGTCTTCTTTAGTGGACTGAGTCATCTGAAGGAACTCACATTGAAAGAACGCCCACGAGATTGTAAGTATTATGTACCATGAGGTTAGTTGTCATATGTTTCAAATCACTTATATTATTTAATATAGAAAATAAAACAACCCTCATGCTTAAAATTGTGTGGCTTCATAGAAATTAAAATGGCTCATTTCAAAATTCATGTCCAGTGTTGTATTTTATAATTAACCAGCTGTTCCAGCTGATATAGTGAAATTAGAATGTTTCAAATGTAAATATAAACAGGTACAAGTCTGCTAATGTAGTGTGCATCTTCATATATACTGATATAGAAAACAGCTCATTTTAATAGATCCTCCGGAAACAGTCTTTACTATTAGATTTTGAAAGACGTATTTGTTATGCTTCTCATTAGTGTGATGAGATAAAACGCTATTTGTGGAATTGCTTCCCTTGTTTGTTTACACAGTTATTTGAAAAATGTCATTTGTATAGATTAACAAAACAGAAAATAAAAAAGGACTCCTTTGGAGATCTTGAAATTGGATGTTGAAAAACGTATTTTGTTGATCTGATCATGCTTGTCATAAGTGTGATGAGATAAAATGCTATTTCTGGGAGTACTCCCCTTGTTTGTGTACACAGTTATTTGAAAAATGTCATTTTTATAGGTTAACAAAACAGAAAATAAAAAAGGACTCCTTTGGGGATCTTGAAGTTGGATGTTAATTTTGATCAAGTGTTTGCTTTGCATTTACTTTTTACAGTGCAGACTTGTTATGTCGCTTTGCAGCGGGAATTGCCATCTTCCCTGGTATCGTTAACAGTTCATCATATGATTTGTACCGTGGGATTGCGTTTGTACTTTGGGGGTTATGGAAAGAATCTCCTCTATTTAGAGCTGGATGCCATGAAATATTTTTGTAGCTCAACTTTAGTAAGCAGCGTGCCAGAGATGTGCCCAAATTTGCAAGCACTTCTATTTAGGTAATTACTTTCTTCAGTAATCTTTATTTCAATGGCGACTATTATAATTACGAAAATAAATTAATTGCGTTGTCTCGGTACATATAGCATAATGTAACTACAATTAATTCCATTCATGTTGCAGTAAATATATCCAGATATAGTGCTGCGCATTTAACCGTTTTAAGGCTGGCGAATATTGCATGTGGTAAAGGTGTATGTGTTTAACTTGTGAAACTCCATTAAGTATGGAGTGCACAAAGCTGCTACAACGGTTATTTGTTACGGCATAGTTCGCTTTAAGTTAAACGATTAAAGGAATAAATATACGGAAGATGTTATGCACATCATCTACTTTACCTGGATGGAGACTTACGTTTTGTAGGTGTGAATGCGCAGTTGAAACTCTTACATGTATCTCTGTACTACGAATTCTGTCATCAAAGTGGACACGATTCCAAGGGGATTTCTGTTCAAATAATGGTGCATTTTCATTTGAATAACAACGCATTTTCTACGTAATCACCATAATGTAACCTTCCCACTGGATATGTTTACTATTATAAACATTGATCGGATGTCTCTAACTTGTTTCAGGCACATGTACTGTGATGCTGAAATGATTATGAAGTTTTGTGAGATTAAGAATCTTCAGCTGCTGGAAGTGTATGAATGTAGAGGATGTGAAGATGTAGATATGTCACAGTTAGCTGAAACTATAAGGAATAAGACCAAAAACAGGATCAGACTCTTCCTCGGCATTAAAAGTAATCTCCCTCGTAAATATTTTCTAAGCAATAAAGAGTGGGATCATTTGTCAACAAGACCTTCAAAAGATTACTCTCATTTGAAGAATTGCCCCTATTGTGCATTTTGTAAGCAGTAAAACTGATTTAGGAAACATGTTTGTATTTTGGATATCAGAATTCGTTTGGTATGCAGCTTATGTGTCAGATCTGTTTTCTTATTTCATAATTAAAACAAAAACTACATGTATATACTGCTATACATGCATGATGTCATGTTTTCTTGTTACCTATCGCAACTAAAACATAGTACACATTACATATTTGCTGTAGTTCTATCTGTTACGTCCGGGAATTTTTGAAACGGTAACAAGATGTGTATATAGTTTGGGTGTATTATTAGCGCACTGTAGGATGTTATTGATCTAATTTGAATAAAGGCAATGATTGGCAAATTACTTAACATTGAAATAAACAAAACATGTGAAGTCCTGAACCACTCACTGGCCAGGAGACCATATGCTGGACCATGTAGATGTGCCGCTGGACAGTTCCCCTCATATTTGGATATAGGGATGAACATATGAAATCTGGTGATCGACAATGATATGTTAAATGAACTTACTAAGCATCCTTATGTCGAAAAGTGGCTTGATTTAACCAAAGTGCTGGTTTTGCCGCTCGATTCGTTCTATATAAATTCTCTCCGGAGATATATATTGATAAGTCAGGCATGACTATGTTTGATGGCCGTGTACGAAGGCTATGAGTTCGAAGCAATCAACCGATAACTACTTTAGTGCATTGATGGGTTACGTAACTACGGCTCTCTGTACCAATATATTACCATGCATAACTTTAATGCTGTATTTTTCAATTTGTTTCTGTTTGCGTCTCGCACTTCAGCTCTAAAAATTACGCAACGTGTGCTGGGAAATTATGTGATACATAAACACATGATATACATGTATTACCTATTGTAATAAGATATTAGAGTGTTAGGCAATAAATACCATGAAATATCTTATTTGTCGAAAATTACAAACTAATTTCAGGTAAAAGCATGCATTATATATTCCAGTAAAGTATATGTCATTTACATAGAATTGGAACCACCGTACACATTCAGTGTTCAACTAAATGCTGCATGTGAGAATTACTGAGTGACAACTGGCTGCTGTCAAACCACGAGCTTTTTAATTGCTATGACGTCAGTGATGCTTTTTGGATTCATTTTAATAAACATTTGTATCATTGTATTGATACTTAGGAGAAATATCTTTTTAATGTAGCGTTCACTTTGTATTAGGTACTGTTACTTCAATTTAATTGGAAGTTGTACGTTCGTACATTTTCAAATTAAGTGATGATTTTGTAGAAAAAGAATGATTTTCCATGTTTTTTAGATGAGTAGTGTTGACAAAAATATTTTGATATAAACACATGTACAAACGTAAATAACAACAATCACAGCCATATCAACAACACCAAGAATAATACAACAAACAATAACAGTTGTGACAACAGAAGCAATAACAACAACAGAAACAATAACAACAACAGAAATAATAACAACAACAGAAATAATAACAACATAAATAATAACAACAACAGAAATAATAACAGCAACAGTAATAATAACAACAACAGAAACAATAACAACAACAGAAATAATAACAACAACAGAAATAATAACAGCAACAGAAATAATAACAACAACAGAAATAATAACAGCAACAGAAACAATAACAACAACAGAAACAATAACAACAACAGGAACGATAACAACAACAGATATAATAACAACAACATAAATAATAACAACAACAACAGAAACAATAACAGCAACAAAAATAATAATAACAGAAATAATAACAACAACAGAAACAATAACAACAACAGGAACAATATCAACAACAGAAACAATAACAATAACGACAGAAACAATAACAGCAACAAAAATTATGTTTTCTTTTAATTCAAAAATATGGGCTATAACGACAGTAACCTTTGCATTCTCGTATTGATTTTTGTCTCTTGTTAAACAAACTGAACGCTGAGTGTAGTATCTTCTCTTTGTCAATATGTACTTTATCACATATAATTTATAAGTATCTGGATAACATGCAAAAGTTTGCGGAAAACAAGGAATGTTGTAGTTGTCTTGTTGTCATTGGTAACATCGTCCATTGTGACTACAGAAACGTGGGAAAGAGTATACGTTCACAGTTATTTGCCTGCAATTATTACTTATTCTGTTTTGAGCAAATTGTGAATTAGGTACTTAGTTAATTATCCATAGAAAAATTAAATCGATTTAATCATGCGAAGATCCATCTCAGAAGGATATTTTTTGCTTGCGAATTATTCATTAGAGTTTTTATCCTTTCTGATAAATTAGCCTGTTTGATATTTGAAAAATAAACATATCAAAAATGACGAATAAATAAATTATACCCGTATTTTATATAAACATACCGTATGAATTATTATAATCACTAATTGAACTATTGAACCATTAATCTCGTTCGCTATTTATATACCAATATAGAATGGTTATATGTGCTTTAACCTTTAAATTATATGTTCTTAAAAATCTTCTGTAGAAAATGGGGATTGATTTTATTTTGATAAATGAAGCACAAAAAGTAATTTACAGCAAGTAAAAATGATGTTCTATCTCCTAGAATAATACATAAGTTACATACGAGTTGGTGCAGGTAAACTCGAACAAATACAGTAAAATTCCATCATTACACTGTAAACCACTACACATCCCATCAGATAAGGGTGCCACATGTTGGCGCCACCAACTAACATCTGCTAGCGTAGCAATTGCGCTTACCGAGTGACGACGGAGAGCAGCGAATTGCGTGCTGCCATGAGACGGAAAGCAACAAATCAGAGTAATGTCGTTAGCCGAAATAATATACCGTAGTCCAGTTTTTTATATGTGTTACCAGGGTCTATTTCGCGTGTGTTTTAGTTATATATTGCTGTTATGGTTTGCAGAATTTAGGCCGCAGTACAAAAGGTAAAACATCCGACGAAACTTGGTTGCGTTACAATGTACTGAGACTACTACGATAGATAATATAGTATGAGAAATGTCTTAGTTGGGAGAGCTTTGGCTGAAGAACTTAAGGTCCTTGACTCAATCCCGGTTTGTGTCATTTTTTTCAAACTTCTTTATCAATTTACATGTTTACTTTTTAATTTTCTTTATATTTGTGGATTCCATAATGGCTGTGGTACCATTACAAGATATTTCCAGAGAGCGACCATTTTTAGCTTACATTTTGAATCAGAAAGAATAGAGAATGTAGAGTGTAGTACTCTTCAATGCTGACCATAATACAAACGGTGCACGCCTCTCAATCTTACAAAATCCTAGTAATAGGCCCAATATGTGACGTATTGGTCCTGATACTTTCCTACTCAAAACCTATCGTCTTTCGAATATAATACAAACTCACCCATACGATGGAATTATTGATACAGTGATGGTCGTAGTTCGTTATTATCAATTTAAGAAAGTACAACTATTTTCCTGTTAGATCAGTCATATGGTTAAACATTAGTGAAAATCAATGTAGATGCCCGGGAGACACTACTATAGTCACATCTTATCGATTGGGTTAAAATTCGTTAAAATTCAAGAAATATGTATATATTTTTCACTCAATAAAAACAAAATAAGACCATCGAAACATTGCTGTATTAGAATTTTCATAGTTTTTGTTAATTTCGAAAGACGATAGTTTTTGAATAGGAAAGTATTAGGACCAATACGTCGGTATTGTGCCTATTATTAGGACTAATTTTTACACAGCTAATGCACACATATTGTTGCAGTGGTTGCATATTTGAGGACATTTAATTATGCATAACAGTTGTGTAAAGAGTCAGACTAGTAACTGCATAGCTCACTGATACACTGGACCTGTATGTATGGAACACGATTATGCAATCGTCTGCATAACTATTCATCACACGCAATGAGATAATAAATAGCCATAAGGTTAATAATGCTCACAGAATAATACCCGAAAGCACTATAACAGTATCATACGTTAGCCACAAAGGTAGGTGCTGAGAAACTATCCAGCTTGTTTGTAAGGTAAGCAACCTTATATAAGTATATGAATGAACTGTTACCGTAGCTTAATTATACTGGCAGCACTGATTGAAAAGGTAAGACAGTGAAATGATGGTTCCATGACGTAGAAACAGAACATGTAATATGGAGCTGAGAATTACGAGAAGTGGGTTATGTGCATGTATATATATAACAGATACGATATCATAGATGTATGAGTTTACATATAAGCTGATCATGAGGTAGCACCCTTCCAAGTTACATTTCACTCCCATTGTACTTCGTATGAATGAAATAAGTACGTTCTTGTATGTATAACGCTATTTTCGTATACCAAGCAGCAGAGTTCTGTATTAATTCTTATGACCCTGGTTTCCTGTATTATTGCTGAATAGGCCTAATAACTGATCTCCTGTACATGTTGTATATTGAGAGTGATATACTAGTTTGTATTCCTTATTATAAGGGTTAGATAAATATGATAACATTTTAACACTTTATAACACTTTTGTTTTTCAGCAAATGCTTAGAATGGCAGCCAGGGAGATATATTTACCAGCGGAGGTGTGGCAGATGATAATTGTATACACTGATGCCAGTTCACGGAGAAGTCTTAGTGCCGTGAATACATTTTTGAGGAGTGCTGTGAAGCTGTATTTAAGCAAAAGGGATCACTGGATATTCTTACCAGAACCATTAAAACTGACCCAACCTATGTGGCGAGCATTACAAAACCGACCGTCAGCTAAAATTTTACTACAGTCTTGTGAAGATACCAGCAATTTACGAGATTCGAATTTCCCTTTACGGTTAACTGTAAGCCAATTGTCTAATATTTCTGCAATGGCTGTGCAAATGACAAATCTGACTATGTCGACTGTGGAGGAACTGGTAAGTTCGTGTGGAATTTTAAATCATCTGTGTGAGCTTAATATTGCTTTCTTTCATACTACCCCTGGCGTATTACACAATTTGAAGCTGTCAAGTAACAAACTAACAAAACTGCGCCTGATAGGTACCATTGATTGTCAAGATTATACACCTGGCATAATATCAAGAATGTTTGAAGGCCTTTTGGAATTGAATGCATTACATCTGGATTTGGATTGTCATGGATATTATAGGAGAATGACTAATGTGTTTATTGCTCGAAATGTTAAAAATCAATTACTTTCGTTGAAGAAATTAAAGACACTGTCTTATACTTATGGAGAAAGTTCATGTTCATACGAAGATGGTTTGTGTTTTTCAACTTGGAACACACAATTTAAAACACTCGAACATTTGTTTTTAAGGAATATATCATTTTTCAATTTCCCGTACCATACACAGTCCCTCTGGTATTTCGCATCACTTACGTCTCTCGCCTTAGTGGACTTCTCCCTTCACCCGTACAATGGTTTACGTGGACCCAAATTCTTTAGAGGATTAGAGAATTTGAAAGAGCTCACCTTAAAAGAAAGTATGTACTGTTAATTATGGAGGAAATGTTTGTCGATACGTATCATACTAGTGGCGCCAAATTAAATCTTTGTATTTTTTTAGTTAACTAACGTGAAAAATATTTGGAATATTTTCTAACATTATTCATGCCGAAACTATAGCATTACTTCAGAATAAAGTTATTTTTGAAATCCGGTACACTCATTCGGAATTACCTGACTACTTCTTATGTATCCTTGAACGTTAACTTTAATTTTTTGAAAACTAATTAACTGTTCACTATTTGCAGTACCTTGCATAATGCTTGCCTTAACATTTTATAGATAAATGTAAAAGTGCATGTACTTTAATCATAGCTTTCAAAAGTTAGCCTGCTTCCATTTATATATACTTTTATTAACCTTTATCTTCTCTTATAAGTAACACAAATTAAACACTGGCTACACAATTCCTCACATTTCTCTTTGAAGGAACTCCGACGCCAGGTAATGGTTATCATATTTTTTTGCGTAGCATGCCATGTTCCCTGGTAAAGCTGCGCATTTTTAATATGAGTTGTACCAAGGGTTTATCCATATATTTGAAGAATTCCGGTAAAAATCTCACATACCTAGAGTTAGATTCCATTGAGTACTTACAGAAACGTTGTCGTTTGATACAAAGCTTGACAAAAATATGCCCAAATTTGCAACAACTTCTATTTAGGTAAGTCCAAAAATGTAGTATGTAAAGCATGTGTTTTATAGCTATCCCCATGAAGACATGAATCGAACACTGCTATTGATGCAGTAGGGTTTCCAACTACTTTATTTATTCTTTAAATATGGAACTAGATAATATATATGACATGCATTTAGTAAAGCTATTTGTAATGTACCGAAATGTTACCAACCACACACTGTTTTGACCATCAGCAATGATGTTGGGCTACCCTCGTTTGCGAGATTTCCTCACAAAGCACGACTTTCTTTCGGCTCTTAGTTGGTTGGTTTTACGACCGGTGACTGCACATTAAAACGTATTAATATTTGAAATAGTGTTCGTTGGTTAACAGTATTTTCAGTGACGACAACTTGTTCTTCATTCATATCAGTGTGCTCGCAAATATGATGGTAAACCTCTTGTTTATTGTAGGAACAATTACTGCGATGCCGACATAATTAGGGAGTTTTCTACAATTAAAAATATCCAGCTGTTGGAAGTATCGGGATGCGTGGGGTGTCAGCTGTTGGATATGACAAAGTTAACAGAAACTATCAAAAGAAGCACTGATAACAGGTTTAGGCTTATCCTCAGCAGAACACGTATACACCCACGTGACCGCCAGGATCTCTACCGATAGGAACTAGACACACGGCAGTTTTCACAACAAAACTTTGCAACTGAATATCCATGAAAAAGTCAATTCTATAGGGGCATTAGGTTCCTCGTTATTAGTGTCTGCGTAAAAAGGGCAACGTAAACTATAGCAATGTAGCATGTTCTACGTGGGCTGTCGAATATTGTATTGTTTCGATTGTGATATTATTCCCAGTTATTCCGTTTCTGGGACAGTCAGCCTCCTTTCCCGTGCAATAATATATAGCTCTCTTCCCAATTCCATTAATGGCTACCTGTAAGCACAATTTAATTAACTTTAGTCATGTCCACATCAACATTACGTATCTTCAGGGTTTTTAATGATAGTTAATTACTTTTAGCTATTAGTATTTCAAGGTCGTGACCAAGTTTGATTTGGTGAGTTTGCCCAAAGTATGCAAGTCTTAATTAGACAAAAACACTAACGATTTTCAAGCATTGTTGAGATTAAAATATTGCTACTTACCTGATATGCGGTAACCTATCAGCGATACAGCCATTTCCAGTATACATTCATGTTTTCTATAACATAGACTTCAAAAACATACGTTCAGCACACCTGCAAGTAACTTCTGTAAACCTGTATCCAGTAGTTATAAAACTTAACTTTGGTGCTTTACGATGTTCCTTAAAAAAGATGGACTTAATTTTATTCATTATGAGTTTGATAGGTTAATTTTAGTCA
>JAOXYB010030498.1:0-14800 GCA_028565635.1 Phoronis ovalis
GTCATAGTCGGCTATATATATATATATATATATATATATATTATTATTATTTTCCCTTTTCCTGTTTACGTTGGAACATTTATCAAGGGGACAAAAACTGTTGTGTTACTATGCCTTACACAAAGAAAAGATATTCTAAGAATAAATGCAATCATGATTGTTGCCCTACAACTATATATTCCACTTTATTCCACATTAATATAACTGTTAAAGATATGCTATTAGTTTTTAAAGAAATTCCCTACCTCCTTGACCTTGACCTTCAGTTAATTTTAACATCGCCAATATCAATAATATTGTCTTCATGCTTTCTATTGTGCGAATTATATTGTACCTGGTAGAAGAACTCTTAACAAACAGGTACGAACAATAACACCTTCCAGCGCACAGATTGTGTAATGATACATGCTTCGTGATTCTGCACGGTTACATATATAGTGAAAGAGGTTCGCGAAGGGATGTATGTATGTTGGGAACCACCCACAGTGCAATAAGTACGCCTTGAACACTGAACATAATGAGTGATCGGAGTTCAAAAGCTGCAGACGTGCTCCAAGGACGGATTGTGAACCCTGAGTTTAGTACCATGATTTTGCATTTTTGTTATCGGTGATTTCATCATGAATAAAATGTACCATGCACCAAGTTAAGGATCAAAAGATAATTATAGCAATAAATAAAATGTGTAATCATATGAGTTTTAAAATATTTTTGTTATTTTTTTCCTTAAAAACGTATCGACATATGAAATCCAAGTACTCAGTGCAGAATCATACACGCAATACGGAAGGACAGAAAGGCGAACAAAACAAATATGGTACATGCATTGTAGACCAAGTAAGAAATCAAACGGTAAAATATCTTAACAAAATCGTGTCACTTTTAAATAAAATTTGCTTTTTCTTCAGGTGCAAATTTTTAACGACATTTCAAATATGTGCTGAGTGCAAGATGGGGGCTAGAATGAAATGTACTGCGTCAAAATTAAGATAAACGCCAATTTGCCCATATAGTATCATACCTTCGTGTCACAATCTAACCAACGCTAATTAAATCGAAGGTGTAATTGCGCATGGCATTTAATTAAGACTACCCTCTTGCACCTTTACATACATTCACTTTTGACCTTATCAAACCAAAAACATAAAACGCTTGCATTATTTTATTAGCGTCATGTAAGACTTTTTATAAGAACTAGATAAATAAAGAAAGAAAACAAGTGTCATGGTTATAAAATATCAGAATGCATATTAGGGGAAGGAGACAAGAAGTTATGCACAGATCGGCGTTCCATTAGTGAATAACTGGATACTGCAATACTTATTTTGGTATTATATACAATATACAAGGCGTTAGCCAAAGTTATACACCCAAATCACCCTTAAAATTTCGTAAATCTCTGATTAAATAACACACGGAAGTCCTCGTCATTCGTATTCTGTTACTTTCTGTGGTACAGTAGGCTTCTCTCTCACATGTGTAAATGTCGTAGCGTGGTAGCCTTGGCATGCTAGCGTTTTCGTTTAACGCAGAGAGAAATTCTATACCATCTATGTCTAAAGCATGCAAACCGCAACAATTATACGACCAAGCGCGTACAATAATAAATTGCATACACCGTATCAGCAGGTACTCACTCCAAAACAATGACAAAGCATGAACGCGATATTTTTTACTGCACGCTAGTATGATTTATCTTTGGTCATGCAATGTTGGTTTTGCGTATTTGAAAAAAAATCAGACCAATAGAAGTAATGATACCAAATTTAAGTGATATTGTCAGCTTCTGCATAACATCAGTCTTATTCCAAATCTTCAGATAGCGTCAAAACATCGTTCCCCCATCCATCTGAAGGAATGCGCTATCTTGAGTAGGCTACTCGATCGACAATCTCTTATAATAGTCTAATTAGGAAACAGAAACCTCTATAATTTCGTAGGCTAGACAAGCGTTGGTTTTTATAACAAGTGCGGCAAAGCCCGTTATTACAGGGATAACCTACTGCTTATCAGAACACAGAATATCAGGAAACTATTGCTAAATACGCCATTAATTAACCATGGGTTTGCATTTTTTACACAATTTCTTATGTAAGGTATAGCCAAATCCCATTTCATTGTTCTATAAGAAATTAAAGGCAATTCAGAGTGTGTGCTTTACTGTTTCGTGCTGTCAATTATGCCCACCAGATGGATTACAGTCGCTAAGTCCGTACTTACTATACCACATATATTAGGAATAAGGATATCCTGTATAACATATATGCATACATTAAATATAAATCATAATTCTAGAATACCCCACAGTGGTAACACACGTGATTAAATTATAATAAATTAGTAATAGATATATTGTATTGCCTGAAATAATGCGCGCATCACCCAACACAGTTTTGATTGATGTTTACGTTGTGCATGTTATTTAAAGTATGTATGAATATGTTCGGTTGTATAATTTGAGGCATAAATTACCATTTAAGAGTACATGTATCTGAATTCATAAATAAACTTATTTTTAACTCAGTACTACTTTTAGGTAATTTTATATGTATATTGTACTATGGTCCAACTTATATAATTATTTCCGATGATTTTTATCGCTGGCAGTAAACATTTCTGCATGATCTGATTTCTGTAGGTTGCCGCAATTTGAATCACAAACGGCATTATGCCGTTACAATACTCAGAATTTGACTCATCAACCGGTTACCGGTAAAAAGGCCAACGTCCCTGAACAAACAGTTTTTTTTCTTTTGCTAGCTCTTTACTGTCTGTTAGTTTGATTCTCCTCTGAACTGTCAATCATATGTATTAACATCCCATACCGCGAAGCATTTTTAGTATTTGATAGTTATAATTGTGATAATATTAATGTGGTAGCCAATACATACCGCCCGTTAATTATCTCTTTAGTTAATGAAGTGATTATTGAGATAATTAACCTATATGTATATATATATATACTTCATAAAGTGACTGGCTTCAGTGTTATGCGTAATAAATATATCTGTAGTGGTGCTCTGACTGTCCTTTGATTGTCCTCTGACCGTACACTAGCATATATTCTGTCCTTTGACCTTCTCTGGTCGTCTTCCGGTCGAACTAAACATGTTTATAAACATTGTTCATTGTCTAGAATAATAACTATTATCAGCCAGGTAATTACATGTCTACCTGTTGATAAAAATAACTGTTTGACGCATAAATATACAGTTACCTATTTACCACAGCTCTCCTTTGAATAACCGACAAGGTTATATTTTTGTTGTTAGTTAGCTAACGAGGCATGCCAAGTATATGAAAAGTAGAATGGGATATGCAGGGTGATTTCTTTAGAGTTTTAAATATATACATGAAAACATGATGTTAATAAAAAATAGGCTAAAACACAAATTTAACATCAAAGCTAATATTTTTTTTAGTTTATGCCTGTTTTTTTTGATGAATTGGCATACAGGGGTCAGTCGAAATTGTTTATCACTTATTTTATACATATAATTTAATATTTGGAAATAAAAAAATTGTAGCATATCTTGAAGCAATTTCGCCATAGATATATTTTAAAAAACATATAAGGCGACTTTCATTGAATTGTGCATAGTTGGACCATCGATATTTATGAATTGTCCATGGTATTACCTCTCCTGTTACGCTATTTGGCGCTTAGAATATATCAACATATATAAGAAAAAGTTTCCGTTAAATCCCAAGTGTTCTTTGTGTAGTACATTTCAACTGTATGTGTTTGATCGTTATAAAATAACTGGCTATTAAATTCCAAACTATGAAATATGAGAAGTATAAAATAGTATTTATTCTGAAAATTGTGACTAAGCAACATAAAAATATTAGGTCGAAGGTTTAATGCCCGCGATTAACATGCTTTATAATATAGCACTCTTGTCCAGGTCAATTTTGTACTTGACAAAAACAAGAGCGTTTCATTATATGAATCAGCATGTAAAAAATAACACGACGATGATGCTGTTACATCTGTATGTGATGTACAATTGACACTCTGACATGCGCAAAAGGAGGTAGTGCATTCACTGATCACCAGGTTAAAACAATATTTTAACACTAATATTACAGTTATTAAAGTATTTTCAAATTATATGCTAACAAGATCAGGTCTAATAAGATCTTACTATGACATGTTCAATAAAACTAATGATTAACAGCCCAAAGAATGCGGTATGATATTTAGTAAAATAGTACATGTACATGTATATTTAAGCGCAGGCAAACATGGATTTTTAAAAATAGAAACATAATATAAGTTGAGCAATTAATAGCAATCCAAAGTTTATTTGCACATTTAATAATGTATCACTGTGTTCAACATAAGTAATCTCTTTGGTTTAACACTATAATCAAAGTTTACGTCAAGCCATGCTTTTTCCGATTGACAAAGAATTTACTTCACAGAATCAAAAACATTTAAGAACAATTAAGACAAGAAAGCTTACTTTTATTATTCGTTACAAGTGCCTATATAATATATTACATCTAGTTTTTACATATTGAGATTTAAGACCACATGTTATTTTAAACTGAAAAAAGCAAGTTATGGATTGTGGCAGACAGTATGACCTTTATGATCACACACGCAATTTTCTGTGTGAAATATCGTGTTCTTAGGACAAGACATAAGGTATGAAAATGTTAGTTTACCAAACGAAACTGATTGTATGAATTGTGTGCAGTCTGTAACCGGTGCAATTCTGTATTCATTTCCATTACTGGCACAACACTGTTTCGATTCTTCGCAGTTTTCGGCGTTGATTTCACAAAGTACCCCGACATACCCAGAGTGACATGCACAGAGAAATACATTATTGCCGTCAATGCAATGACCACCGTTCTGACACGGATTGGGAGAACAATCATCAATGTTAGTTTCGCAAAGTGAGCCGGTAAAGCCTACATTGCAGGTACATAAGAATCCGCCCTGAAAAGCATTTTCACATGTGGCACCGTTTAAGCAAGGTATTGTGGCGCAACTGTTGGATTTGTGGAATTCACATTGAATACCAAAGAAACCTCCTGGACACAAACAATGCATTTGCATATTTATGTCTTTGATACAAAGGCCACCATTTTTACAAGGACATTCGACGTCACATATTTGTCCAGTGTATCCAGGAGCACATTGACACTCGAACTCATTAAGACCGTCTCTACAAACACCATCGTTTTGACAAGGATTAGGGGAACAGTCGTCTACGTTTCTTTCACAAAGCGACCCAGTAAAACCTGTAACGCATGTGCAAATGAATCCGCCCTGAATAACGTTTTCACACGTGGCACCGTTTAAGCAAGGTAAAGTTGCACAAATATTTGACACGAGGAATTCACAAGTTGTTCCAAAGGAACCAGGTAAGCATATACAATGAAATTCATTTTCTCCATTGGCACAAAGACCTTCATTTTGACAAGGGTTTGAGATGCATTCATTTATATCTTCGTTACAAAGTCGACCAGTGAAACCGGGATTACAGTCGCAACGGAAATTATCAGAAATATCAGGCATACATTCACCATTAACACAAGGACTTGAGTCGCAGGCATTAAAGGTTTCACCTATAAAAATAGAAAATGCGTCATTTACTAAAGATATCACAAACAGGAACCAACTGGAGGAAGATGTCTATATTCATTTCCGAGAGGAAGATATTACTCATATTCGAACAATTTCCGGGTGTGCACCGAAATTTCTGCTACTCGAACTATCATTTCCGCGAACTCGCGCAAGTTGCCAGGAACAACAGGTTCGAGTCTTTGAAAATCTATTCGAGTTCCTGGAAACTTGAGGGAGTCCGCGAAAATGCCAGTTCGAGTAGCAGGAATTTCGGTGCGAAACCCAGAAACGTGTTTGAATGATAGAAAACAGGTGTGTGTTAGCGGTTCGAGTCCGCGCTGGTTAGGTAGGTCTGAGCTAGGCGCCTAGAAAAGCACCTGTATCTAAAGTTTTTCGCTCAGGGAGTCACTATTTACAATATTTACATATTATATAAATCTTACTCTTACAGAAGAACGTTCACATTCTTAAAACAGAAAATCTGCATTTCTTTGCAAAACATAAGGCTCCTTGTAACCCCATATATTTAAAATTGACATTACCCTAAAGCGTAGGTCACATAGAGTCAGACCTCTTAACAATTTATTATTATAATAGGCGACCGAGAGAAAGGGAAAGTTACCGCAAAAGGTTGCAGTAAGGATGCCAAAATATTTATGGGGATAAAGAGAACACATGATTATACCGGCAAGCTTCGACTAAACCGACTGACAATGGCAATCTACTTATTTGACATCCAGAACACATGATGTTGCTCCTATAGAACAGATTAGATAATTGTTGTTTTCTACTGTTAATAAAACATAAACAATGCCACAATTTGACCTCTACATAGCTCCCCCATGAGATTTGAAATTTTAAAAAGTTTATGTATTTTATGTTTTTCTTACTATCTATTTGATATACTTTTAAACAGTTAATAAATCCGATAATTTTTACATATGAAGAGGCGTTACAGATGTACTCTGTCACCGACTTTGAAGTCAAAACTCTGAAGTTCACTTTGAAGTGCATGAGATTGCGATGCACAGCAATTAAATAAGTGAAATTACTGGAGATGTCACAAAGCAATCATAGAGACAAGGTTATATTTTTTGGTACCAACACGTACTACAACGTGTCAAGAAATGTAGATTGGCCACACTTAATAATTGCATTTTTTCTCTAAAAGTTGCCGAGCAATCCACAAACATGGGCTGTGTAATCCACAATTACCCATTGATCATGGTATGCAGATTGGCTATGGGCTTTTAACAAAAAATAACTTTAAAAACGGAAAAGCTATTCTCGGCTTTACCGCAGGAATGAAGTTGAAAATTATGAATTTTAATTATGTTTCCGAGTATAGAGCATCACTAAATCTACATTTTATCTAACATAATACACTAGCCAAATCAATAGCTTGGAAATTCATTTACCGGCATGTTAAATAATTCAAAATTTACCTACCTTCTTGACTGTAAGAAAACCTCAAAACCGCCAAAACCAAGTAAATGATTAACATTTTTTCTGGTATGCTGTATGTATTTGTATATTGTACTGCGTGTAATAATAATTCGCAACAAATGTTGTCGTATTGCTATGTTTGATTGTACAGGTATAACTGTAACAAACAATGTCAGCCTGTCCCTTTTGAGGTTTATATATGTAAATATGCACGGATATATATTTATTTATACATCAACAGAAGGTATTTCAATTGCAATTAATTTTAAAAGAGGCTCATAAAGGATAATCTTAATTCTCTCGAACTGTTTATAAGAACATTATTACGACGCCCTATATTAGACCCGATCATGGATAGAATATATTTACCAGGAGAGGTAACAATTGTACCATTACAAAACTTACGTCACTAAGATTTAAAATATATTTATTACAAAAATGCCTATACTTCCCCATAGGATACTATAATAATACCCAGCTATTATGAATAACAAAATTACACGAAATGAAAAAAGAACATATAGTAAAGGCGTAAAGTAACTATTACAGTAAAAGAACAAATTTAAATATTTTGTGACACTAAAGATATGAAAGTGACCTATCCAAGTACATTGCATTTCCATACATTTACGTCCAAGTTTCATGACAAATGATCGATCAAACACCAAATTTTAGATTTACTATTATACATGTAGATAAAAAGTAAGTTAATTACGCGCATATATTTCAGACACGAACCTAGAACTCAACATCACATTCCGTTTTGTTTTTTTGTAGCAAGTAATACTTTGAATGTCCCACGGAGAAGGTTTATATACAGCTACACGCCTGAGACTGTGCACCCGCCCTGTCTTACAGAAACATGCTTTCATTTAAGAAACTCCGTTCAGTTATTTAAACAGGAAGCATCCTGGAAAAAAATGTCTGGAAGTGAGGACACACTTGCTCAACCGAGTTTCCTGTGATTACAAGAAAAGCCAAAAACCTCTTGCAACTCGACCACAGCGGAGGCGATCATCTGTTAAGAAACCTAATCCGAGATCTACAGTATCAACATATGTATAACTCCGCTAAAAAACTACCGTACTGTTACTACGCTTCAGACCGCTTTTCCGTTACGCCAATCTTACTAAATGGAAATAGTTCAATATATTTTTACTTTGATAGCCTAATCTGTCTAAAGTTTCTTTATCTTATTTTTATTTCTTTTGACGAAGGTGATCATTTTAATTCGAGATCATTTCCCCCACTCAGTGCAGTATCCGGTATTTATTCAGATCGTCGAAAAAATTTGAAATAAACCCCCATTGTACTTCATGTACATCCACCTCAATGAACACAATTTCTAGTAATACTATTAAAAGACAATATTTAGGTGATCCTGCAAAATAGTAATATTTGAATACTCTGGAGTTTAGTTTACTGATTTAAAATTACATATGCTTAACTCTATTTGTCGTAGTTAGTGCTAATTATGAGTGCGATCGTTCCGGCCACGTGAAGCGGTGCTTATTATCTATATTTTTACATTTCAAATTAAATACCGTACTTTGGTAGGTTTGAATTATTTTTCTTTCATAACATAATATTCTTATAATCAATGTATCACACGCCGGGCTTATATCAGTTCTTTGATGTGTGTATATCTCTCTTACTGACAGACGCACATAACTTTTTTTCTTCAAATAGTAAAATGTAATAATGCACGCATTTATTTTGTCATGCACCTTGTATCCCTATTTCTTTCTAACCTTAACATAGTTTACTGGTATGTTCAGTTTGCATATATGCGCACTCCTCGCTTTCATTGGCTGCATGAAACCAGAACGAGACTATCAATTTCCTGTATGTAGAAAAACAAAGAAGACAAATTAAGGAACTAAATAGCCTTTTAGTAAAGACAATGGTTGCTGCGTTGTCGTATGTGATTTTTGTATGTTCTTGAAATGATACTTCTTTGCCATTTTAGAATTCATTTTACTTTAGATTTCTTACCTCAAAATAATTAGGAACCTCTAAATAACATAAAAGCTTAACCTAACTTCTAAAAGTTAACGATTGAAAGTTAGACCTTTTGACTTCTGGATGATTTATTGACATAAAAGTTAACTCCAAGGGTATCATCAGTCAAATTACAAGCCGGCGAGGCTAACCATTCTCGAGTTACAACATATATAACCTCTACAGATTAATTCAAAAGATGTCAAAATATAGGTCGCACATTTTACCTAAATTTCATCAAAATCTACAATATTACATCTTGATATCATCATTATGGAACATTTCGAGCATTTTTTGACAATGCCCTTTCCTCCAAAATGACCTTTTGACCCTAAGGTCAACAAAGATCTGCCCACCTCAAGAACAAGGCCCCTATGTCTGTATTATGTAGCAGCTTGCTGAAATTTGGAAGAAAAAAGAAAAAGAAATTAAAAATATACAAAACCAATATGTCTGTTGCCTTATATCGGCAACCCTGAATCTATAGTACTAAATTAAAGATAAATTAGATTAAAATGAATGACTTGCATAGTACAACGAATTGAAAAAGGTCAGCAAATATTACTTAATTGTACAAAAAAAATTATTTGTTAAACTTTTGTATCATAATGACGTGAAAAATAGACAATGCTATAAATCACTACAAAAAATAATCCCCGACAAACACTCCTGTAGGTACAGCCAGCCTTATAGACTGTTTTATATGTTTGAATGGCTGCACATTCAAGGTAGCAGGAAGTACATCAGCTTGTAATCAGTCATGCTGAAATCAATCAAATTTAACTTTAAAAAGTTTAAATAGATTTTTTATTGAACAGTGTACGCAACTGTGGTAGAAACAACACCACCGTACTGAATACATCTACAAAAATAAATGTGATTCCTTCTGGTACAACATCATAAAAAATTACCGCAAAGAAAGCAAATTATATAACAGGCATTTTATAAATAGCTGTTTATTTTAGTTTGGGAAAGTAATCTCGACTTAGACTACCTGAGATAATAAAAATGTGGTGACAATATTTCACGAAGGAAAACAATGTTAAATTTAGAGTTTTATTGATAAAAAGCAATAATTCACGACTTCGAGATGTAGAAAGCGTAGGTAAATGGATAAGGCATTTGTGTTTAAGACCTATATTGAACTTTGTTCGCGATAACAGCGACGGAAAAATTAAACTACTTATTTTTTCTACTTTTCTTTTCCTTTGTTTGTTAGTTTCTTTCTTATATGTTCTTATATGTAATTATTTTATGTGCATTAAAGCCCTCAGATCTCTCGAAGGTATATTCGTGATGCTACAACTGCGAAATGTTAATTCACAGTCTTACCATTGGCACGTCACTGTGAATTGTTCCGGCAGCAGCCGGAAAGATCGAACCCACATATATAAACTATAATACTGTAGGCGAACTGAAACGAAATTAATTAACTTTTTATATTGGGCATTAGTACGCTTAGGTTACAATCATTAAATTATTTAATATTTATATTTAATATAAAATTTTATTTCCTCATGAAAATATAATTACCGCATAACCCATCCCGTGAAATATTTTACAGCTTTTATGTTTATCACATTAAATTAAAACCTGCAATATTTTGGTTCCTATATTCTTTATCATTTCAGACGGGCTGGTTTCAAGCAAAATTATACAAAAATAAAAAACACATTTTCTAATTTTAAAAATATAAATAATGGCTATACTATTCAAAAAGATTGTTCAATAACGTTCTATACTATTTTAATTTTTATTGATGTACCTGTAGTTCTGAGTCACCCAGCAGGTACTTGAAGTGAACCATATTATAAAGCAACAGGTGAAATTATCCCTTCGGTTGCCTCTTTTAATTTCATATTTGAAATACCTCCCCTTTTTCTTAAAACTATATATAAGTATACATACATATAAATACATATTCGTGTACCGTGAAATAAACAATATCACCGCATGGTGCAGGACTGCAAGTTGGTATCATTATTGTCTTCAATACGACATGTATTTTAATCAAACATTATAGATAAACAGACAGCTGCATGAGAAAAAAATGAAGACAGTATTTCTGGTTTTAGCTTTTTTAAAGTTTATTTACGGTCAACTAGGTAGGTAATTTTTAAATCCTTATTGATATGCCTAACTGACTTTTGCTTTTTTTTGTTGAAAAAATGATGTTATTTTTACTGAGGCATATCCTTGATTTGAATTTATGTTCCTGGCATATTCTTATGCATATTAACAACAGTTTTGCTTGTTATCAAATCCTTCCAACCACAATTGGTTCAATTGTAAGGAATAGTACCAATTAAATTACAAATAACATAGAGTACAATGCAATGAGCCGGGGCAATGAGATACACCAATGCAAATTACTATATAGGCATTGATAAAAACTGCATGAAGATAGATAGAGAACTGTGAAGGCTATTTATTCTGGCAAAACAATGCTCGTAATACAGTTTATTTTAATTAGATGACACGTTTTAACGTCAGGATTATAGTCAAGTATATTGTTTGTAGTATTAAACGTGTTCAGCGTGTAAAGCACTACATTTGCATAGGAACACAATGCACGAGGCTTTGATAGCACTACATGTTAAAACATATTTTGTCTCTATTTTTGGAGGGAGGAACTGTGGCGTTCCAGTTTCGCGTGTTTTGTAATATCAAAATGTTGTACTTTCTGGTAAAAACAATAACACTCCTAATGAGGTCATTACAATTTTTTTAGTAATTGAAATTTGAAATCCGGCCTATTTTGCAATTGGAATAGTGCGATTTATAGATAGATTTGGTACTAACGCTATTTTCTCAAAATATGAAAAAGAACAGTAATTCGAGAATTTTACCCTGCTTCATATTTGCATTAACGTTATAACGTTTTTCCATTGAGTTGGAGGGTGACACAAATGGTGTACCATTACCCTACTACATGTAGCCGACAGACTTCCTTACATAAATTTCACTGTTTTAAAACAGTAAACAATAGGATCCGTAACCAAGTAAAAAATGATGAAATACAAATATCTGTCTAAAAACGGACACTCCTGCATGATTGATTTTGTTTTTAATGAGTGCGTCTCAAGTACGTTATGAGGCGGCTTCTAGTTTGCAAAGTATCCACTCAGCCATTAGACAGGTTTTTCAAAAAGGTAATATTATTTTGCATAAACTACGAAACACAATTTTGATAACGGAAAATGACTATGATTTAGAGTAAGATTTACATGTTTATTGAAAGCTAGCACAATGTTATTCCTTTTTTTTAGCTTCAGGAGTAGAGTAAAGTAAAGGGGGTACATTAAAAGTAGGGTTGATATTGAGAATTCGATCTATCTTTTATCCGTGCATATACATTGTGTACACCCTGGTGACGTACATTGGTCATGGTGCCAAAGTACGAGGGTGCTACGTCTGATATGCTAATTTTGTTATCTAATTGTCTTGGATGATTTATCATCTTGTACTAAGTAAAATTTCCCCAAAACTATGTTTTTCTATCATTTTTTTGAAAAAAGTTTAATATCTAGATTGAACTTCCATTCACTTTCATAACACTACTGCAAGTGCATAGAGCAAATTAGATCCAGTATGATATAAGTGTGCATTAAGAATTGCTGTTAAAATACCTGGTCCATTTTTGTAATGCGACAATGTATATAGGGGATTCAGAAGTAGTATCTGCGTCATATGAGCTTTGATCTGTACAATTATGCATTGTCCATTATCAATGACTTTAATAGCCCGGCAAAAAATGATGGGTATACGAATGTATACAGTAATTATTACCATACCATGCACGTATTGAATAAGCAGTATTAGTGTATAATAGTATACAATGCGTACATTTATAAATGTCAATGCATGTTTAAATACAGGATTTTTCTTAATAGACAATAAATAATGCGTTTAGCAGGGTGGTCAAATGTGTGTATTAGAACTGGTTGAATTCTCAAAAATTGAGAATTAGTTGTAAGCATGCAGGGCTTTCTTATTAAAATCTGTATCTAGTACTATGTCGTCTCCCATTTTGTTGTGGTGATTTAACACATTTTCCTCATTCCCACAAATATTTCAGGTTTGCGTTCAATTTGCGGCTGCACTGTTTTTGTTGGTCCTTTAAATGTTACATATTATCTCTCGTGAAATCTGGCAGTTGCAAATTAATGCGGTTACACGGAGTCCCGTATGTTATGTGGTTAGATGAAGCCCAATGTAATATTTGATTTTTGTCCTAACGTGCAATACATATTAAGGACACATTTTTATATATTCCCACTGACAAGTGTAAAATAATGAGCATGATTCTATCTTTATAAGTAAGCATGGATTACATTGTTTTCTATACGTGACCGTACATTCATGATGGTATCGAATCATCAGAAGTGTGAATTAATCCATTGTCTATTAATTCAGTAATAGAAATATCGCAAGAATTTTACTAACTCATTCATTCTACACTAACATAGCAAATTTTCATGAGAATAAAAAGTTCTACATAATACACACTGAAGCCTGGGGTGGGGTAATTATTATTTTATTTATTATATTCTACAAATGCGTGTTTATCTTTAGAATTCAGTATCTTTGCACCTTACCAATCCAGCTAATTTTTATTTGTAGATAATCCATGCGATTCAAATCCTTGCAAAAACGGAGATTGTATTATAGACAACAGTACAGCTGGTTTCCGATGTAATTGTATTCCTGGTTTCACTGGTCAACAATGTAGTATAGACATCGACGGCTGCCTCTCAAGTCCTTGTGGTCAAAATGGTTTATGTAGCGATGGAATTAATATGTTTACATGTTTTTGCTCAGCGGGTTTCACTGGTGCAACCTGTGAATTCAACTTATCTGATCCTTGTAGCACTTTGCCTTGCTTAAACGGTGCCACGTGTGAGAATTTAGGACAGGACAGTTTCATTTGCACGTGCTCTGTGGGATTTACTGGACAAACTTGCGACGCTAATATAGACGACTGTTCACCAAATCCCTGCCAGAACGGCGGTATGTGTATTGATCTTATTAATGCATTTGAATGCCAATGTCCACCTGGTTATACTGGACAAATTTGTGATACAGATATAGACGATTGTTCGACAAATCCCTGCCAGAATAATGGTGTTTGCATAGACAAAATTAATGCGTTTGAGTGTAAATGCATCCCTGGGTTTACTGGGGAAATTTGTGACATTGATATAGATGAATGCGCATCAACGCCTTGCCAAAATGGGGGACATTGCATCAACTTGGTAAATAGATTTATATGTTTCTGCTTAGCTCCATTCTCTGGTGCATCATGTGATGTGGCACCACCTGATCCATGTAGCAGTTCACCTTGTCAAAATGGCGGACAATGCGTTACTAGTGTTTCTTATGGACATTATGGATTTACATGCGGCTGTGCCCCGGGTTATGAGGGTGACTTATGCGAAAGGAAACAAAGCTGTCAAGATTCCAAACTGTGTTGTGCTGTCAGGAACAATGTATACGAAATTGTACCTGGTACTAAATGTAGATATTTCATGCAATCAGTTACGTTCGGTAAGAGAACGTATTCGTATAAAGTATATTGCCCTCATTATACTGTGTTTGACACGAACAAATGTGTTTGCAATTGGAATATACAAGCAACATGTTATGCGCCGTAAAGTTGTAGACACTACAATTTAGAACAAAATTCAAGTCACAAATCGTTCAATGCCGTACTTGTAAATTACATTGTTTTGATAGTTGCTTCACAAATTAAATGGCAGCAAATGATATATA
>JAOXYB010030509.1:0-23591 GCA_028565635.1 Phoronis ovalis
TATATATAGATAGATATACCCTGTGGTAAATTTCCAAGAAAAACCACACCCTGTGGTAAATAAGGGTTTGAGAAGTTTGAAAAGCATACGCTTTATTTACCCTGTGGAACTGAAAAGTAGGACCTATTGAGCGGCACATGTATATACAGTAGTGACTTTGACTGACATAACTCCAAGGGTGCATTTTAATTATAATATCGGGTTTTAAATTGTAAACCATTGGTCATAAGGGAAAATCTAAAAACAGAAACGCTGGATAAATATATGTACTATAAAAGACTAGTTATGTTCAGTCCACATGCATATCAATTGTAAACAAGATAATAAATAAAATTAAACGATACAAGACGTTATGTGCATTAACAAAATGTTATGTTGCTCAACAATTAACAGTTGACATGATATTTGCACAAATAATAACTGATTAATAACGCTACTGGTTTACAATTACTAATTTCTGATGCCGTTTGTAGAAAATAAAATTGCTACACACACCAACTGTTACTTAATGTTTGGTATGTGTCACAGCTAGAACTCTGAAAGCAGGAGTTGCACAAAATACTAATAATAACGTATTTTAAATATTTAAATACACGTGTCATGAGTCAAATCCTTTCCTCGTTATTTTATTTGAGGCACTTTGTTATGAATGTATGGCACTTTTGGAAAAGGTACCAGGTAAATTCAATCCATAGTAAAAGGTTATATTCAGTTAGATCAGTTTAGCTACTTGCTTCAATTGTCCATTTCGAATGCTTATCGTCAGTAATGAAGAATTATAACGGTAATTTGCGTACTAAGCTTTCCAAATAAAACCGGGTTAAACATTCTTGATCTTAAGTATGAAACCCTCATGATGCTAAAAGATTTTAAAATACTTTTCCTTCAAAAACATTAAAATAGAATACGATTTTCCTTTGTGACATCGCCATCGGAGCGTGGAATACACTTAAAATAATAATTACACGCAGTTGAAGCGAATGCATCTTTCTGATGTAAATATCGTTTCTCACTAAGTCAATATCGTAATCATTTCCATAAAAACGCATGTTCTTATTTTGTATTTATATAGATACAGTTAAGTCAAAATCAATCTTAGCCACATTATCAAATGACACAACATACATTTCAATGTCGCTTTTAATTTCCGGCCGTTGATTGCAATTTTACTAGATAATAATGAAAACTGTGGACGGGACATAATTAGTGTTCTTATGTCAATTTCTTTGATGATTGTATATAGTGTTTCCATTATTTTTGAATATCATATCATAATTAAGGTAAGTCGCTTAATATTTCAAATCTTTCATAAATTTGTGAATTCAAGCTGAAAGTAAGCGCTATGAATCTTTGCATATCCATGATTTATGTAAATAAAGTAGTTATCGAGAATACATCAAGACTTTTTTTATTATCTCAGTTATGTCCGTCTCATCGTCAAGATAGTCCGCAATCATTACTATAGCACTAGTCATTAGTAATCCACAAGGCCGTCATCCAAATGATAATTCTTTTTTAAAAGCTAATCAGTTATAATTACTATCGAACAATGAATGTTTAATTAGGATCTGTCCTGCTTCCACCGTTTTTCAGAACCCTTGGACTTTCCAATTAAAAACATCCCTACATCACACCGATCAATTCAACTTCCTAATAATCGATGCCAAGATGATTCATGGTCTACGATCAATTCGAGGTCAAGGGCAGGGTCATTCAGTGCAAAATGTTGACATGTCCTAAAATTATCATTTTCTCTAAATCTCCCACTGTACTTGTTGACCAAATTCGCGTGTAACTAGAAAAGTTGTTAATATAAATTTGTCTTTTTTGTTCTTCGCTCTTTGGACAAATATATATATATACAATGATAATGTAGCATTACAATCGACTAGAATGCTTTGTAGTTGTATCTACTTCAAAGAGCTTCGCAACTGTAAGCTTTTTTTTATTATCCTTCCTGGAACATTCCAAATTACGGACGTCAACAACATTAGTTGTTCCTTTGCACTTTCCTAATTTTAAGATGCCTCTGATTGATTGTCGGAATTGCTTATTGCACGATGAATATAACACAACGTTTGTTAACGTACTTAGCACGACCATCGTCTCTTTGATAGCATGAATTAGAGTATCTGCTTTACTCGTATCGTCCTCACCTGTTAGTTCCTGCAACAGAGGATTCACACAAATGAGCAGAGGCTCATGCTATATATCAGTTTCACAGAAGTTGAAAACTATATATGACTTTACAGATTGTTATTAAGACATAATAGGTTAGAACGATGTCTAAATAAACGAACAATTTATTCAAATTTACCAAAACTATTTTCTTATGTTATTACCAAATATATCGCTTTTTGTTACATTTCATGTTGTTTCACTGTCTAAATTAATTGTATCGTGAATAAAAATATCCCGGTTTGATCATAAGTAATAAGATAATGTGATACCAATAATTGAATTACAAATAATGCTAAACCTAGTCATGGAAACTAGTCTTGAACATTTGCGTAAGCTACTAACCATTAAAAAACATCAAAAACTGCAGAATTCTTGAATTGAGTGGGAGACATGGCTTTGAAGGTCTATGATATAATTTATGTAAAGACAATTGTGCAAACATTCGATTGTATTTTGGAGCGGTGTTGAATTTTTTAAAGTCAATTTTTGAAAATGATGGATGGTGATGGTACTGTCATGAGAACAATGTTTAAGCCTATAATTCAATTCATTAATTTCTCTTAAATTTGATTATGACCATTAGATCGAGAAAGATATTTTTATTAATCAGATAAATGTCACCATTTTTCTCAAGTCCTAAATGGAATGTAAAAACACTTTTTAAGTGGAATATGCCTCTTATAGAATCAGTTATTTTTTAGAATCAGTTATTTTATAATTATTTAAGTATTTAAACTATAATGTTGTGAACCACTTTAATTTACCTCTCTAATAAACAGGATGAAATATGGAGCCCACATGATTGCAATAACCACAGTCACGATAACAAGCATTAGAAGACTTCGTTTTCTGCCTTTTGATAGGTTGCTGGAATTTCCCAGGGGAGAAGGAGTCCTTAACAGGAAGTAACTCACTCTGGAAAAAGCTCATGCATGTTTCACAGTCAACAGATTGTTACATCTTTACATTTTAATATTACATGTTATTTCTTTAAAATGTTGGCTTTCAAACGCGTTGTTTCTAGCCAGGTGACCTTAAACACATAACTATTCTACAAATAAGCAATTATTAAATATATCATATTCTTTAAGTTAATACATTTTTATTATTCTGTGTATTTTCATTTGGCCGTCATATCCAAATAAAGTGGGTGAATAAGTTGCTGTAAACGGTTGATTAACTGTTAGCTTTCCATACGCGTTACGTGACATAAGGAGAACAACATAAGGTTATAATTATAACCCCACGCTTATTTTGTTGGAAAGTATTTATCGTGTTGAATAATTTTCTATTTTTCTTGTTTTTTCGTTGTAGGGTGACATAACGATTGCATTTCTTGAAGTTGGGGAATTAGGTATGGAAGAAAAGAGACCGTATCTGAATCATTTTATTGAAATCTATCATGTATGACGATGTTGTGATTGTCTAGCTAGTCAAAATGTTTGTTGCTTGCAAAAAAAAGGCATAATTGCATCGAAAATATATAGTGCGAAATTTATTAATGAGCAAGTTTTTTCCTTTTCCTCCATTCTTCTGTGGGGTGTTGGTCGTGTTGATCACCTGCACTTAGAAATGGATGTAATTTTGCATAAAATGACACAAATCAGTTTGTAAATGCCCTTTAATTCAAAATATGATGGGTTCTTTAGTGGAGGAGAAGCCTGCACAGTGCTGGGGCAAGGTTGACCAAGTGACCTACAATGTACTATAGGGAAAAAGTTTATTGCCCATGCCAGCACGAAAAATTATTTGTAGGCTAGAGACATAATTATTTTGATCGGAACGTCAGACACGATAGTATAAAACAACATTTCTTAACATTGAAGTGGATGGGAAAATTAATTGTGTACTTATCATATATCCACCAGGTGGACTTTCGTTGCTTACTGCTGATAAAAACGGGTAGGTATAACTCATTTGTAGACATAAGACATCACTTCCACGGTCTTTAAAACTCTATATTTATTACTAGTCTGTTAAATGTTGCCTTGTCGAAGGGTAGTTTTCAGTTGCATGTATGTTTTTACATGGCTATCACTTTAAACACTGACGAACTTCGCTGTACTTGCGCTGCTTGAAAGCGAACACTACTGGAATACATTTTTAAAAATTCTTCCCCCCACTAAAATTTATTAAAAAATAGGGGAACGCACAGTGACATTTTCCAGCAAATTCTACTACTTACCTACTGTAATTCATTGCGATGATAACTATAGGGACAAAATACGCAAATGTCACCAGGATAGCGGAGTAGATGATTTCAAAGTTTTCAGTTAAGTAGTTCCCTTCAGATCCGCATTCTTCAACAGTGTCATTGATATGCGCCTCATATTTTGAGTATATTGAATATTCATAAAGCTGTGGACCTACAATACAAGGGGAATGTTCGAATATAATATATAATTATATATTATATCCGAGGTAAGTACAAATACTGTATCTGGCAACAGGAGCGAAAAAGTGTTCCGACATTAGCCGAAACGTGTCCTTTGTCAGTTTATTTTTGTTTATATATATTTTCTTATTTTAGGATTTCCTTACTATTTGTCTACGTATACATGTTGGTTCTGAAATAACTGACTTTAGATAAATACTGTTTAACATGACTTGTCAAGAAACGCTATTGACAAAGCAAGTAATGACGTAACTCAATAAGTTTAGTAACATAAACTGTAGGTAACACAAATCAACGTAAAATTACTGCATTGTTCTAAATTTGTAAAATCATTATAGAGAACTTGCAAGTCCCCGTCATTTATACAACGCACCGCGCGATTACATGGCCCTGAGAGATAACAGTTATGGGCTGACCATGACGTTGCTACATCATTATAACACATTCAATTTTCATTTTACATTTTAAATACCTGATGCCATGGCTGACAGACTCCATATGAATACTATGACACAGCGCATGTGTCGACGCTTTAACGGTGAATTACGAACAATGGTAAAATATCTGTCAAATGATATTGCTGTCAGCGTTGCAATAGAACAGAAAATACTGAACACAGGTAAGAACATCATAAGTTTGCAAGCAGCATTGCCTAAAATAGAAAAAAAAAAACAGAATAAGTTTATTTCGAGAAAACATTAAAAAACGATTTTTGTTATTGTTGTTAGTGCATGTTTTTTTTTGCAAATGAAAATAGGTGCACGTGGTGGGGGATTTAATCTGTTTTTAGAGCTGGTAGGGTCTAACTGTTGGTATAACTGTGAAATTAACAATATACTATATTAATTACATGCATTTTTGTTTAATACATTATTTGCATGAACTTGGTGAACACGCCATAGGTCCCGGATATACGGAGCGAGCACGGAACGTACGACGTCGACAGTACATATTTATCTAGGTCACAACGTAAGTAATCTACCGGACACGGTTGCATCCCGAGGTGCGCGCCTCGACCGAGTAGTGGTGAGAAAATTACGTTTCTTTCGTTTAGTAGTATAGATATTATTTTGTTAACCTGTTAGGTTGAAATATTCGCAACCGTTAAGTTCAGTTAGCATTGAGATTGTTAGATCTTTAGATGCCTACGTATATCACGCCATAAAAATAAAATAACTCACGAGCTGCTAAAAGAATCAGATGAAGTATTGTCGATACTAGTTTTTATGAAATATAGTTAAGATTTTATATTTGTTACTATGTTTTCTATTCTATTCTGCATAATATGCACTGTAGACTGTAGTATACACTTGCACCTTGCACATGTAATTCAAGGGCCGAGTGCCTATATTATTACTGTAAATAAATAATATAATAACAATAATAATATATAATGTATAATAATTTGTATTTTTATTATAATTCTATGTCCACTTACTACAGTTGTGACTGGTTTTTGTGTTTATTTATGCTCCTCCAATTTTAGTTTCTTGAACATATTCTTGTAAATATAATTTGTTTATATAAACTATTGGGTTCGAAATGAACTTATATCATAACCTGACTGCAAAGGAAATGATTACAGGAGAATTGAAGGACTAAAAAACAGTGATATAATGTGGGCGTACTTTCAAAAGTGCATTGCTACTTTTACCGTCTATTCACATTTGAACTAAAAATAAACTATGTTTAACTTGAAATATTATACTATATACATATTAACGTAGATTATATTGTAATCGTCATTTATGTAAGATGATGATGTCGATGCATGCTGTTGTCAACCTTTATAAATAGCAGGTTTAATATTCTATAGTTAAGCCAATCAGTTAACGCTAAATGAATGCTGTTTTTAATTAATCTTCGTTATTAGCAAACACACGGTCAATCAGTTATGTTTTCAAATTCATTCCTCAATTCATGAACTTCCTTAGATAAGTCTTTTACATAAATGCCACATAACCCAGGATTGCCTATTGCTGTTACTCACGGTCATAACATCCCATTTAATATCCTTAAAAACGTATAGGGAGAACATTTTTTAGTGCTCACCTAATAGAGTATTCCTATAAGTAATGAATGCCTTTTAAACATTTTATTACATGTTGTAGCATGTTTTATTTACGTAATAAAGGGAGAACAAGATTTGTGGTTTGAAATCACGTGATCAACAGATGATTGATTAAATGTAAAATGTTACAAAAACGTATATAATTTGGGATATTTTATGGATGAAAAATTGTTTACACAAAGTTGTAAAACTCACTGCATCTCACTGAAGCCATAAATTTGAATTGTATGCTAACTTCAACGATTGCATGAAAAATATACACCTCTTCCTGCTCGAGTTTAAGAGGCTCTGTCCTTCAAGTGCTCAACAACGGGATTGTGGGGAACAGCCACATAAATAATTAAAAGCCAATTTTAGATTTTCATTTTATGTTACATGTACACAGCATTCTACACTTAATTTAAAAATTAAAACAGAATTTATTTTATATGCAAGATAATAGCACGTATTTTTTATTTTTGGAATCGATAATTTTAACAAAAATTAACTTACAGGTTTCTATGCAAAGTTATGCTTCAGCCCAGTCTAAAGGAATCCATACGTCAGTGTTCTGTACCCTCTCAACTAACGTCTGGGGAGCTTCCTTTTTGCTTAGCGGACTATAGACAAACTCTGGCAGGCAGGATAGAATGTAAGTGGTGGACCTCCTACCACTTAGTCCACTGTTATGTAATTTGATTAGTGCCAAGACTTTCGTGATAGTTTCTATAGAAATAAAGGGATCATCATTCTTTTGCTTTTCGAGGTACTAAACAAAAATTGACTATGTTATTTATATAAGCCCAGGCGTTAATTGAGAAGGTACGGAACAGTACTAACGGATGGATATATTGGGACTGGTTTCAGCCCATCCCACATCTAATACGGTACGGTATTGTTAAATTATACAAAATTTGTTAATATGTCAACAATTAATGAATACAATTTTAAAACTTTTCATAATTTTGATTAAAAAAATTAAATAGTTTGATCTACTTTATATGTTTAACCCTGAAAAAGAAAAGACGTCCTTTACCTGCTGTGAAGCTGCTCGTTGCTGCGTTGTTCAAATGAAGTGGAGTTGCGACACCGGCCAATATTATATCACTAACAGCTAAATTTGCGACGAAAATATCTGTCGAGCTGTACTGTTTGCGATTTCGATAAACAACGAGTAACACAAGTATGTTACAACCAACAGCAATAAAGCACAGTATCCCTAAAGAGATAATGTAAGGAAGGGCACCAGTTCCTAATCCGCCTGACTGATTCATTTGAATCATCCTGTGTTCGTTAGTCTTTACGTGTAAATTGAATCAGTTTTTTTAATGTTTAATTAGTTTCTGGCACACAAATTAGAAACATAATTTGTATATATCGCCTCGGGGATTGATAACCTTGCTTTTCATAACTGCAGCATAATTAGGCATCCGCGAGTCGGCTAGCTACTATACGCACTTTGCATAAGTTATGAGTTATATAATTATCGCGCCAATTATAATTACCGATATATATTTACCAAATTAGGGTAATATATGATATAGAGTATATATGATGTATATAATTTACCTAGTATCTTCTTTAGACAGAGATATATAGTATCATTCCTTCATAACTGATTATCTTCACGTACAGTTAGCGATGAACGAATAATTATAAGATATTGATTAAAATTATAATTACATTGTTTAAGTAGTGAGGTAATTATAATGTTCTCGGTAAAAGAACAGTGCCCACCTACTGAAGCAAGTCATTGAATAATTACACTTCTTTGAAGTTAATGAGTCTTTTTGGAGGAAAGTATCATTTTTCAGCAAATCAACACCGTAAGTATATCCATAGAAACGTCTGTTTCTCATTTGTATATAAATAAAATATTATTGCTGTTAAATGAAAAGTAATTTTGCCCACGTTATTATATATCATATGACATACTATAATGTAAGTGACTCTTTTAATTTGTGACCCGTTCAGATTGAAGTATTAGTTACTGCTGAAGCTGATGGGGAAATTAATTGTGTCGTTATATAATAAATTGGCGCGCAATACATGAGTATTCCGGAGTGTGTACATAGTGTATGCAGCAAATGCTACAAATAATATGGGCCAGATAGCATTTGAAATCCGTTTATAATTTTCATAATTCCAACTGGAACTCATTTTTGGAAAAATAGATGTCCTGCACATTGGGTTCTTCAGATTTGCTACAGTGGGCTGTTTAACAGAATTATCAATTGCACATGACTTATATTTCCCGTTTATACATCCATGAAAGGCATATGAGCACGCGTAACGTGATGAAGTTAAGATAAATCACGTAGTCGTCATAACGAAAAGCCATGGGTTTACGAAAGACAGTTTTTGATTTATTCTCAGTCTGAATAAATCCCTCCGTTAGTGTTCCGTATCTTCACAACTATAAACGTCTGGGCTTTAATCATGGTCAATTTTTGTTTATTATCCCGAAAAGCAGAAGAATGATAATCCCTTTATTTGCACACAGAGTGTCACGAAAGTCTTGCCACCAATCAAATTGCAGCTTACAATAACAGGAGACTAAGCGGGTCCATCAAACGCATTCTGACTGCCAGAGTTTATCTATAGTCCACTAAGCAAAAAGCAATACCTTTTCCGAATGAGTCATAATGATAGAATAGACTCGGGAGGCGACGATGGATCACGCAGAAAGAAAGTTTTATCTCGGTTGACAAAGGATTAATGACGTAATTGTTTCGCTCTTGTTAAATTGATGGAGTAGAACAAAACTTGACTATGGTTCAGCCCAGACGTTTGCTGAGAAGGTACTGAGCACTAACGGAGGGATTTATTCAGACTGGTTTATTTTAAAACGTGCTTAAAAAGATGCGCCCTAAATATGTTTAAATTTTTTCTTGAAAGGTTCTAAATTAACGAATGCATTAATTGTTATCGATCACGCGTAACGTAACATAGTAATAGAACATCAGGAAAATGTTTCAATAAATAGTATGAGAAGCCATTCAATTATTAATTTTCCATATAAATATTATTATATTGTTTTGTTCGATGTTCCAAGGAAATTTTTCCTTGCAGAAGAAATTAAGATAATTTTGCCTTTTGCCTACACTTGATTTTCTGCTGACGTTAATTGCTGATTGTAGACCACCTGGTGAGGAAATGTCCAGCTGCACCTAAGAGTTAACACGCTTCCCTACACCAAAGAATCCCATCAGTTTTATTTGATTTAAAAGCGATTTCTGTCAGTTTGGGGAAAATAACACAACCGTTAATTAAATCACCGCGGTCAACACCATGCAAGAAATCCTGTTGACCACACAACACTACTTGTGGAGTTAGTAGGATTCCTACTGGTTTTCTTGTGCTAAATGATATTAGAGAAAGAATATAAAACCTAATAGACTAGAGTGCCCCGTTTTACATTTGCAAATACACATGGCATAAGGATACAATTAATGCATTTCCTTTTAGGCACAATTGAAGATAATGCCCCATTGCCTGCACCTTGTTTTTTTAGCCTTGTCACTCAACATTGTTTTATCTAAATTTTCAACAAGAAAAACTATATTTTTATGAAAAATACATTTACAAATTGCAATTTCTTTCAATCTTTCAAAATAAAACTACATTAAAACGAAAGAAATCTCAATGGCAGCTTAATTAAAGACAAATAAAAGACAAAGAAAATATCACATAGCAATGAAGTTGTTCATTAATACAGCCGGATTATTACAGAGACGAGGCTGCTATTGGTTATCTTATTCTAAGCTCACATTGACAAAGCCGGATCGATAGAGACGAAGGCTGCTATTGGTTATCTTATTCTAAGCTCACATTGACCAAGCCGGATCGATAGAGACGAAGGCTGCTATTGGTTATCTTATTCTAAGCTCACATTGACCAAGCCGGATTGATAGAGACGAAGGCTGCTATTGATTATCTTATTCTAAGCTCACGTTGACAAAGATGGATCGATAGAGACGAAGGCTGCAATTGGTTATCTTATTCTAAATTCATGTTACCAAAGCATTGTGATAATCAGTCAGTATTAACTTAAGCATTAATTAATAATAAAATAAATATTAATCTATACAATAGTGAAAATTGATAATTTTGACATGAATCAAAAATTTCAAATATCAGACAACGTTCTGTTTTACATTATCATCAAAACAGATTTATAAATAGAAACGTGCATTTACATTATATATTTACAATCAAATCAGTTATATAAATGTATACATGTACAGGAAATAAATATATACTGTAATATTGTCTTTATTTTTTCAGCAGTTTTTCTTCATACTTTCATGAGTACATCGTCGTAGGTTGGATTATCAAACTCAGCGGGTTCTGAAAAATTTTCTTTGCTAAATTTGTTGCCTGGCTTCAAAGGATCGTTTTCAACTGCAAATGAATTCTTTCTGCTAAGTCTGTAAAAGATAAGTATATTTCTCACATAAACAGCACCAACAGCTCAGCACAAATAAAATTACTTAACATTATTAATTAACCGAATGATTTACTTTTATATAATAGTCGCATTCTTAATGCGCACATTTGTTGCGCCAGCAAATGTCATAAAAGCACAAATATCATAATGAACACAAATGTCCCAGAAATTTAACTAAAATGTCTGTACTTTGATCTTTTGCAAAAGTCACAATTTTCAAGTGAGTCCTTTCACAATTGTCGCAATAATTTATAAAATGAAGTTTTGATCGATCATGGGAATTTTATGCAGAAATTGTAACTGGTCAACAGTCGGATTTCAATATTATTGTTCTCTGAGTATACTCATTGGGGGCGTGGCTACAGTAATACGTCACACTTAAATAAGTTTTGTTTAAATCGCATTATTCCCTTCATTTCTCATAAACTTGGATAGATTACCAAACGAACAGTTAATTACTAATACGATTAGGGTCGATCCCACAGTACTAGTGTATCTAAATATTGTCGTCAGCAATGACATAAAGACTGCAATGGACAGTATACGGAAGGCGTATCATACCTTGATTTTTTTAGAAGTTTGGCTACCACTGCTATGGCTGCTACTACCAAGAGGACACCAGCTGCGGCAACAGTTGGTATAAACCACGGCTCCTTCAAACATAAAATTAAACGACAAATGTAATCAAATCTAAAAGGTGTGAAAATATAAAAAAAATACACAGACACATTCAGATTCTGAAGTTTCCCTTAACTAAGTAGAAAGTGTAATAGGTGTAAATTATTCTGGCATACATATATACGTACATTTATATGTCCTTACTTTTCGATCATCTTTTTTTATTGAGAGAATCGAATAGAAAATTCAGTATTTTTTAATGATGTACTTCCAAGTAACTGGAAGATTTTAGACTTTTTATATGGAGGGCCAGATTGGTATTTAAAATTTATAAACTGAATTAATTAAATGCTAAAAAATAAAATGTTCGTACCTCTGTTAATGGCTTTTTGTCATTAGTTTTCTTTGTTTCGAACACTTCCCCAGCATGCAGAGAAGCGGTGGGATTTATATTTTGTAACTGCTTCTCTATTTGTTCATTAGAAGGCGTACTAAGTCTTTCGTCAGTTTCATTTTTATTTCCGATGTTTGGAATGACTTTATAACTAATCTTTGATACCTCATTTCTGAAAAATTTAAATATGTGCTATTAAAATAGACAATTAGCAGGCATATGATAGGTAAAAGAGTAAATGGCGATAAAACAAAACAAAACCGAAATCTCCCAGTGGTTACCCTCGCAGACAGCAAGTCGTTTGCAATTGGACATTTTTGAGCTTTCCTGCGGCGAATATTTTTGCAAAATATTGATATTATTTTTTAGGGAGTTTCCGAAGTTCAAAATGCGACAATCAGTTCTGCAGTATGACCACAGAAAGTGGGAGGACTTACCCTTCTTCATCATACATGACTGCAACATCAATAATATCAACTTCTAGTTGCGTCTTGTTAACATCTGAAATAAAATAAAAAAGTATTTTTATTAAACACACAAATAACAGCGTTCGTATCAACCTTGCTATCATGGAGGGAAAAAGAATGCCGTGCTCTAGTCGTGACAGTGCTAAACATCTGTTATCAATACTTTTCACATCAGCACCTTGGCTGTGTGGAATTTGTTTTCGTGGCTGTAATGCAATTCCCTCATTAAAATTTAAAGGAATAACTGGGTAAAATATTTCAAGTCGACGCTAGAAATAATAAGATTGAGATAAATGGTTAGACGCAGTGTAAATAACGATAAATCTTACATGATCGCACTGTTTTAAGATAGTTAGAACATTGTACAATATGGAAAATGCAGCAGCTGTGCTGAATAAAGAAAGAATTTGCATATAACAGCACAATTAGAATGTGGCGCCCTGATGTTACCTACCTGGATTCGACATACTCCAAGCATCCTTTATTGCCGTTGACAACTGAGTATCTGTCATGTCACCCACAGTAGCGTAGAATGTATGCTTTTTTCTTACTAAACAATCACATAATTTCATTTCTAATACAGACGTGTAAACTTCCGTGGTTGGCTGGACGACTTTTAGGAGATTCGAGTCTATATCGTTTATGTTTACTGTATACAAAACTTTATTAACTTGTTTACTGGAAAACAAAAGGAAGGATATTAGTTTAATTAGACACGATTTCGTTTTAGTTCTAATTTTCTAGAACACGTTAAAATTGTAAAATGTTTTCAGACTTTAGAGGGAATTACTTCTTTTCATATGGCTTCCACTAGGGTGCAAAATATATACTGCTATATGCGTTAACTAACTTACTAACACGATATCATTGACTCACGTGCACCCATAGCCAATGAAAATGCTACTAAAAGTAATCATTATTACATAGACAGACGAAACTTTATAAAGGTAGATACAGGGTAAACGGTCGTACATATTAATGATGCCGTATTGCTTACTTTTCGTTTGTAATATATTCCTTGTCCATCTTGTAAACCTCCACAGTAACATCTGATACAGCAAATCCTAGAAACAGCAAAACTCCAGCTTTCATTTACATTACCTTAATGACAGTTTCATTTCGTTCACAAAAGAAAAGATAGAGGTATCTAGTTGTTTTGCATGTGTCTAACATCTACCTTAAAGTGTTATATGTATACATTAGATAAACATTAAATATTGCAAGTTATAATAATAAGTTTTCACAAAATGTTTTGGGCTCAGCCTACAGTTTTTATGAATATACTCTATGTAAATTTGGTACTTTTCACATGAATGCACGATTATTAGAACTTTCCAAACTCATATTTCAAAAGACTTGAACTGCATGTACCTGTGTTTACTGATACCCAAGATTCAGCTATTTTCTGTTGTAGTAATTCCTTGTCAACATCATCTGTGTCTTCTAAAACTAATGTGTGTAGTTGTTTCCCTTGGCAGGAGCATAACGTCATTTCCGTTTTGGTTTGGAGTATTTCGTTAATGCGCTCATCAGTTGGTTCTTCCAATGCCGTCACTTGCGGATCGCTACCATTTAGAGACACAGTGTACTTTACTTTGGTTACAGGACTGTAAATGGTAGAAATAAAAATAATATTCAGTATTATCCGAAGCCAATTTTAACTGCTTTCGAGATGAATGTCTGAAAATTCTGAAAAATTTAATTGGGTAATGCAAAAAAACAAAAGTGCTTACTGAAATGTTTACACACTTTGATCTCTAAACAGTATCCCAGTTCCCTTGAAATTGCTGTGTAGTAATGAATGAAGAACTATTTCATTTAATTTGTACTCATTAAAGTTGCAACAGACATGTATCTTGTCTTTGTTAATAAATATATCAGTATCGTTTTTAGGACACGTTGTTACTTATTAGTTTAAATACGAATTGCACATTTCTTCACCGTGGGGACCTGGGCGAAACTTACTTGTTTTTATCATTTAAATAAGGTTTCAGTGACACAACGTCTATCACAGCATTTGTCTTATTGTTTACTTTCCAAGATGTCTCTAATGTTTCTTGTACTTTCTTTACATCAGTGAGTTTCATGTCGCCATTTACAATAACTTCTCGCACCAGAAGAAACTCACAATCGCAGGTTTCAATTGAAAATGTTTCTAAAACCTTTTTAGTAGCTTCTTTAGCGGGTGGTGTGACGTCAACAATGGTGTCATTAACGGATACAAAATAGACCACTTTTGTGAGTTCTTCCCTAAAATGAAATATCAAGTTATAATTTAACAACAGTGCAGGTATTTTTGTGCAACCATGTCATTATCAAATGTTGTATACATGTATAATTTGATTTGAAAATACTATTATCAACAAAAATTACAAAAAGTAGCTTCTACTAAAAATCCCAAATGATTGTAGACTTAATCAATCGACAATATTTTATATAACAATCTGGTATAAGAAACAAATGCTCAGTTTGACGACTTACTTGGATGTAGATATTGCCTCTGTGAGTTCAGCAATTTCGACATTTATTGCACAAGTGGAGCAATTGAAAATATCTAAAAAGAATATCATAAAAATACAGCACGGAAAATAAGAAGATGAATTTGTGATGCGTAGCAGCAGTAAAAACTAGAAAGATAGGTATTTTCAGCATGTATATAGAACTCAGTTATATGACCTACTTAATATTTTCTTTTATTAAAATGTTTACATGTTTAGATTAGTAATAATACCTAAATTCGACGTTCTTACCTTGAGATTTCCACAACTCTGTTAATGCCTCTTTTAGTTTATTTTCATCATTTTCGTCCCACTTTCCTTTTATCACATGTGACTGTGTTTTGTCATATGATTTAGTCGTATCTCCTTTGTATGGTCCATACCCTTTACCTCGTGGTTCAATGTTTGTATCTAAAGTTTCTTTAGAAGGCGCTACTCGTTGAAAGGGTGAGATAAATTTATCATCTACCGTTACCCAATAATTAAGTCTGGTAACTTCAAGTCTAAAATTATAAAAATTCATCGATGAAAAACTAGCACTATTGCAAATCTCTGCATATCTTAACATAAGACCCAGTTGCACCACCAAATGTAAAATGCTGTGAGAATGTACATTTTCTTATATATGTTTTGGTTTTACAAGTAAAACCTTGCAAAAAATAAAACTTACCCTAAATCGCCAATTTGCTTGTCAAGGCTTCCAATGGAAATTGAGAAATTGCAACTGCAATTTTTGAAATCTAAAAAAATATGTTTGTTTAAGGCACACATTTCGAAAAGTATGTAAAATATATGTTATGAATATATATTGCAATATCTGTTGTCGCTTGTACATAAATCACGAGTGTGAAGTGATAATCGACCCGAATATTTACCCCGAGATTTACCATTTAACCTTTCACTACAGGTATTTAAAACATGGCTTTTAAACACGTGCGCATTTTCTTACTACTTACCAGGGTGAGTCACTAGCCACGCCTGCTTCAGATCATTTAAATATTCATCAAGTTCATTTTCGTGTACTTTTCCAACTACGAACAATTCAAAATGTTCATTCAACGGCTTCATATTCTTGATCTTATCTTTATTTGTGTAATGTTTGTATTCTTTACCACGTGGTCCCTTCACTTCTGGTATGGTTATATCAAAGAGATCTTTAACAGATGTTAGGATTGGTTTCAGTTCAGCATTAATAGTGGTGCTATTTATGTCGACTGTATACATCAACTTGGCTACATTTTTCCTACAGAAATAAAATGATTTCTCAAACATGTGAAGTACAAAAGTTGATGAGAAGTTAAAAGCTCTTCAGTGTTCTAAAGTAGGTGTCGCTATATAATTACTAATTATTAGTTTCCAAGTTTTCAACTCCTGGCGACTTAAGGAATTTGAACTTGGACTTCTGGGTACCTCGGATTGGTACCTCGTATGGCGATATGTAACATTTTCCTATGATATTTATTAAATTTATAAAATTTGAAATGATGGAAACCAGTAAGATCAGTAGTAATCCTTATAGTAATTCACTGTATCGCACGTTCATTAAACGTTTCATATTCTTTGTAGCTCATTTTATTCTACTTTGTATACACTGTTCTCACCCTGTGTCGTCCACGAATTCTTCCAGCTTCAAAACTTTGACATCAAGGCAATTACACTTTCTGTAATCTGTAATGAAAAACATGGAAAACTTTAACGTCTTTTTACATCTATCCCGTATGTGTTGGTAACCTTTGCAACCTAAAATCAACAACAATTGGCAATAATTATTATTAGTTCTGCTGTAACTAAATCATCATGTTATATGCTATAGAAAGTATGGACGTCGGCAATAATTACCATCCACGGACATCCAGGCTTTTTGAATCGCTTTTTCCAAATCCTCCAGCGTCTCTGAGGTCACTTTTCCTTCAACATAAACTTCGTAAGTACTTTTTCCGCTTGTTAGTTTTGTAGTCGTATCTTCAAATAGGTCATAGTGCCGTCCGTATTTATCAGTAACTTTAGCAAGAGACAATTTCAACTTTGTCTTAAATTCCTCGGTGGCAGTGGTGGTGTTATAAATGCGTGGAAAAACTACTGTTCCATTCACTTCAACGAAATACGTCAATTCTGTAACGTCATTTCTGGAAAACAAAAAAACGCGGATTAGTTGTGTTTATAGATGTATAGAACTAAAACCCTCATTGACATCAACATTATATTGACGACATGTAATACATATCGAATTTAAATCAAAATCCATAGGACACTTTATTTTGGAGGTGACAGACAGACGTGTCACTTACCCCTTGTTGTCTAACAGGTTTTCAAGGTTTATTATATCGACTACTACACATTTGCAATTCTTCCATTCTGAAAAATGAGAAAGAAAATAACACAAAATTCTAATAAGCAGAATTCTCAAAATCTAATAACTGTGTTTGAAATGGCACTAAACGTGAGATTTCAGTGAAAACTATTCAGATATATTTTGAATTAGCTGCCGCATATATATATTGCTACAAAACTATGTGCTACTCTGTAGATTTTCATTCATCAAAAGTTTATTTTTGCATATTAAAACTTTAGATGTTCTCGATGATGTTTCATTATGATCTGAACTTCATTCAGATTAAAAAATAAGATTACGTGACCTACCGGGGTTTGTCTGCTCCCAGATCTCTTCCAGCCCGAGTTTAATCTTATCCTCTGCCTCAGAGTCTACTTTACCACTGATCAACACTTTGAAGGTATCTAGCAGGCTTCGTAGTGGAAGATTTGCATCAGTGACAACATCAAATCCACTCGTTGTTAACCAACTGAGGTTCACAGTATGATTATGGTCATTTGGGTCTAGCAGAGTATCGTTAACTTTCACAAAATAAATTGCTTTCGTCAGCTCCTTGCTAAAAAATGGTTAGTATTACCTATTATTTTTTTATCAAATTTGTGTTTGAAACAAATATTATAGCATGTGACAACTAAAGAATTCTAAAATATTAGTTTTCCTGTGGTTTTCCCAAAGTGGGAAGATTTTGGATAAAGAATATATACATGTATAGAAATTATCTTAATTTACGCTGTACACATGTATGTACGGGGTTGTTTTCAGTTGATCATTAATAGTGGTGCTATTTATGTCGACTGTATACATCAACTTGGCTACATTTTTCCTACAGAAATAAAATTATTTCTCAAACATGTGAAGTACAAAAGTTGATGAGAAGTTAAAAGCTCTTCAGTGTTCTAAAGTAGGTGTCGCTACATAATTACTAATCATTAGTTTCCAAGTTTTCAACTCCTGGCGACTTAAGGAGTTTGAACTTGGACTTCTGGGTACCTCGGATTGGTACCTTGTATGGCGATATGTAACAGTTTTCTATGATATGTATTAAATTTATAAAATTTGAAATGATGGAAACAAGGAAGATCAATAGTAATTCTTCTAGTTATTCATTGTATCGCACGTTCATTGCTCGTTTATTGCACGTTCATTAAACATTTCATATTCTTTGTAGCTCATTTTATTCTACTTTGTATACACTGTTCTCACCCTGTGTCGTCCACGTATTCTTCCAGCTTCAAAACTTTGACATCAAGGCAATCACAAGTTAAGTAATCTGTAATGAAAAACATGGAGTACGTTAACATCTTTTTACATCTATCACGTATTTGTTGGTAACCTTTTGAACCTAAAATCAATAAAAAATTGGCAATAATTATTATTAGTTCTGCTGTAACTAAATCATCATGTTATATGCTGTAGAAAGTATTGGTGTCAGCAATAATTACCATCCACGGACGTCCAGGCTTTTTGAATTGCTTTTTCCAAATCATCCAGCGTCTCCGAGGTCACTTTTCCTTCAACATAAACTTCGTAAGTACTTTTCCTGTTTATTAGTTTCGTAGTCGTATCTTCAAATAGGTCATAGTGCCGTCCGTATTTGTCAGTAACTTTAGCAAGAGACAATTTCAACTTTGTCTTAAATTCCTCGGTGGCAGTGGTGGTGTTATAAATGCGTGGAAAAACTACTGTTCCATTCACTTCAACGAAATACGTCAATTCTGTAACGTCATTTCTGGAAAACAAAAAAACGCGGATTAGTTGTGTTTATAGATGTATAGAACTAAAACCCTCATTGACATCAACATTATATTGACGACATGTAATACATATCGAATTTAAATCAAAATCCATAGGACACTTTATTTTGGAGGTGACAGACAGACGTGTCACTTACCCCTTGTTGTCTAACAGGTTTTCAATGTTTACTATATCGACTTTTACACATTTGCAATTCTTCCATTCTGAAAAATGAGAAAGAAAATAACACAAAATTCTAATAAGCGGAATTCTGATACAGTACTCTCAAAATCTAATAACTGTGTTTGAAATGGCACTAAACGTGAGATTTCAGTGAAAATAATTCAGATATATTTTGAATTAGCTGTCGCATATATTTATTGCTACATAACTATGTGCTACTCTGTAGATTCTCATTCATCAAAAGTTTATTTTTGCATATTAAAACTTTAGTTGTTCTCGATGATGTTTCATAATGATCTGAACTTCATTCAGATTAACAAACAAGATCGTGTGACTTACCTGGGTTTGTCTGCTCCCAGATCTCTTCCAGCCCGAGTTTAATCTTATCCTCTGCCTCAGAGTCTACATTACCACTGATCAATACTTTGAAGGTATCTCGCAGGCTTCGTAAAGGAAGATTTGCATCAGTGACAACATCAATTCCACTCGTTTTTAACCAATTGAGGATCGCAGAATGAGGATGGACATTTGGGTCTAACAGAGTATCGTTTACTTTCACAAAATAAATTGCTCTCGTCAGCTCCTTGCTACAAAATAGTTAGTAATACCTATTATTTTTTATCAAATTTGTGTTTGAAACAAATATTATAGCATGTGACAACTAAAGAATTCAAAAATATTAGTTTTCCTGTGGTTTCCCCCCAAGTGGGAAGATTTTGGATAAAGAATATATATATATACATGTACAAAAATTATCTTAATTTACACTGTACACATGTAGGTACCTGTACATACACAACTTGTTTACTTACACTTTATACTGATTTTGTACACTAAGAAAGCATATTGTTTACTTATCTACCCATGTAGCTAAACAAAAGGCAAGTACCACTATAGTCATCAAGAAATATAAATGAATGGTGCGGCATAAAATTAATTGAATAAATGTCCTGCATACATACCCATCTTTGTCTATCATGTTATCCAACCGAGCCAAATCAATTGTCAAACATTGACACTCCTTAAAGTTTGGCTCTTTCATTTCCCAGGATTCTTTAAGTTTCTTCACAAGTTCCTGTTCTTTGAGTCCATTTAGAACAAGGTTCATTTCGTAGTGATATTTGTACAATAATAGTTTCACGCCACGATATACTTTAACTGCTTCGTCAGTAACTTTAACCTGCTCAAATATTTTTTGGATAAAATCTATTGTTGGGCGCTTTATAAGCTTAATATCAACGGTGTGATCAAGGATTACGTTGTACGTCAACTTAACCACTTCCACCCTAAAAAGAAATAATACAAGTTACATTATGAAAATTTTAGAAATCTTCATTTTAGTAGAAATCATCACCAGAATAGATGTTGTATCATACAGGTGTCAATCTAAATCTTTTGAAGCCAACAGTTATAAGAAAATAAAGCATATTCCTTACATTATTATTCCTTTTTCTTTATAAATTGCAAACACTATCATTTCCTTAAATGCCATTCCCATGATATTAAAAAAGCAAATAATAAAACTATCAATAATTTTCGATGTAACTTACCCATTATCTCCTAAACCATTTTCTTTTTTCACAAATGCAATTTTTATCTTATCCTCTGTCAGGTATTTATTATTTTCTTCTATCCAAGCATCTATGATCACTTTCTCGATAAACTTCAGATCATGAAATTCAAACCATTCCAACACTGTAAGCACGACATCTTTTATGACATTTGCTACCGGCGTACCCGTTGTTAGATCGACAATGCTTGTAGACAGTCTAGCAGACGTGAAATGAGGTGTTGTTTCTGCGTTTGTGGCTGTACCAACGTCAGTAGTTTGGGAAAAGGTATTGACAGCTGTTGCATCTGGCGTTGTAGAACTCCATAACATGTCTTCTGTTAGTTTCGTGCTTTCAGTAGGAAGACCAGTGGTTGATGGCAAAGCAGTTAAGTTGACATTTTTGTTGGTTGACAATGAATATGTAGTTTGCTTGGATGACAGTTCTACCAAGGGCGTACTTTTGGAAATCACAGTAGTGCTCGTTTTACTGTTTACTCCTGTGGTGATTTCCATCGCATCTCTTGTAGTTGACTCGGTGACGGTGTTTGGCGTAGTAGAGACCATCTTTGACGGATCGACACGTGTGGCAGATGTCTCTGATGTTCTAATAACTGGGGTAGTACTCATTTTCGTCACACTAGGAATAATCGTAGATATTGTTTCAGAACTGTTTTTAGGATTGGTGATAGTCTCCGTGGATTTAATTATCAACGTAGTTTGCCTGTTTGTAATATTAACCTGCGGTGTGGTGAGCATACCGTTGGTATTGATCTTTTGTGTAGTAGTCTCCTTTGTGAGGTTGACTGTTTTGGTTGTTACTGTTTCTGTAGTATTTATGTTATGTTTGGTAGTAGGCTCTGTAGTATCGGCTCTTAACGTAGTTATATGTTCATCAGTGACACTAGTCCTTTGTGTAGAACCTCCCTGTGTCGTATTCACCATTTGATTGGTCACCGCGATGGTGACATTTACTATAGGTGTGCTGCTTGTATATTTACTGCTGGTTGCTGAGGTGGCTACAGTTCCTGCAGTATTATTTATCTGTGTTGTAGACGACTGAGTGGAATGTAAACGTGTTGTGTTTATTTCTGTTGTCGGCGCCTCTGTAGTACTAACCATTAGTGTCGTCGGCTTCTGTGTTGTAGATGTTTTTTCTTGGACCATTCCGGTTGTATTGGTCATTATAGTAGTTTTCAGCGCCCTGGTTGTACCTGCTGGTGAGGTTACTTGTCCTGTGCTGTTGAATATTGCAGTAGTAACTGTATCTGTAACGCTAGTCATTGGTGGCATACTTGTGTTTGTAACATTATTGGTTTTCTTGGTAAATGATTCTGTGCCGTTGGCCATTGACTTGGTGGCAACTTCTGTAGCCCTTACTGTGGGCTTGGTGACTACTTCTGTTGTATTGTATATACCTGTGGTAAAAGATACTGAAACTTCGGGTACTGACGTGGTGGCTACTTCTGTATCGTTTACCGTTACCGAAGTAACTGATCCCGTTGTGTTATATGCGGTCGTGGTAGTCTCTGTACCGTTAATTTTTGACGTAATGTCGACTTGTGTAGTATTAGCCTCTGGCGTAGTCGTCACTTCTGCTGTAGTTTTAACCACTGCTGTTGTGACCGTCTTGATACTAGTAACTATTGGAGAAGTCATTGTTTCGGTCGCATTAAATGCTGCAAGTGTATCAGTTACTGTAACGTTTACAACAGGTGTCGTCGCCTCTGTGTTGACCACTGGCTTCATGGTAATCGCTTCCGTAGTGTTAGTCGTCGTCATGGTGCTAGTCTCATTATTCATTGCTGGCGTATTGGTTTCAATAGTGCTAGTCTCATTATTCACTACTGGTGTGTTGGTTTCAATAGTACTAGTCTCATTATTCATTACTGGCGTGTTGGTTTCAATAGTGCTAGTCTCATTGTTCACTACTGGCGTATTGGTTTCGATAGTGCTAGTCTCATTATTCACTACTGGGGTGTTGGTTTCAATAGTGCTAGTCTCATTATTCATTAGTGGCGTGTTGGTTTCAATAGTACTAGTCTCATTATTCACTACTGGTGTGTTGGTTTCAATAGTGCTAGTCTCATTATTCACTACTGGTGTGTTGGTTTCAATAGTGCTAGTCTCATTATTCATTACTGGCGTGTTGGTTTCAGTAGTACTAGTCTCATTATTCATTACTGGCGTGTTGGTTTCAGTAGTGCTAGTCTCATTATTCATTACTGGCGTATTGGTTTCAATAGTGCTAGTCTCATTATTCACTACTGGTGTGTTGGTTTCAATAGTGCTAGTCTCATTATTCACTACTGGTGTGTTGGTTTCAATAGTACTAGTCTCATTATTCATTACTGGCGTGTTGGTTTCAATAGTGCTAGTCTCATTATTCATTACTGGTGTGTTGGTTTCAATAGTACTAGTCTCATTATTCATTACTGGCGTGTTGGTTTCAATAGTGCTAGTCTCATTGTTCACTACTGGCGTATTGGTTTCGATAGTGCTAGTCTCATTATTCATTACTGGCGTGTTGGTTTCAATAGTGCTAGTCTCATTATTCACTACTGGCGTGTTGGTTTCAATAGTGCTAGTCTCATTATTCATTACTGGCGTGTTGGTTTCAATAGTGCTAGTCTCATTATTCATTGCTGGCGTGTTGGTTTCAGTAGTGCTAGTCTCATTATTCATTACTGGCGTGTTGGTTTCAATAGTGCTAGTCTCATTATTCATTGCTGGCGTGTTG
>JAOXYB010030521.1:0-14798 GCA_028565635.1 Phoronis ovalis
ATACGTAGAATTACACTACCACCACAATACTACAATTGTACTAACAAAGCTCTGTTTGTATGCTGATACTGATACTTACAAATAGCGTCAAAAGTAAACTTTCTTTGCAGTATATACGAACACCAAATTGAGGGAGAATTTATTCTTTACAAAAATACAGAGCTGCCTTTTGAAGTACACGCTTTCTACAAACAGTGCAACAGTTACGCTACGTGTAATTGCGCCGTTGCTGTTCAGTCTGCCACGGATGTTATTGTAATCGATGCGTGTGGATATTTTGAAAAAAATCATAAAAAGAATCAATTGCGTGTACTTCAGAACAGTTGCGGTGACCAGATGGCTAAACATGGAACACGTTTTATGATACGTAATGATGGTCACGAATATGAGGTAACTGTTGAGGTATAACATGAAACCGTTGTGCAATAAAACTGTACATGGATTTTGCCTTTTTAAATGCAGATTTCATGCATATGTTTTTCTAAATACTTCTTAGTCTGAGAGCACGATATCTGTATTAATATTTTATTGTTTTGTTACAATTATAATTTATATGAAAGCTCATTAATTTCTTTGTTTATTGTAAACAGATCCGCATGCCCACAGGAACAGTAGTTAAGGTATCAGTTCATCCGCCATGGATGAATGTTTGGATCACTCCATCAGCATTAGATATTGGTAAAACAGAGGGCCTGTGCGGTTATTTTGACTTGCAATGTGATGACAACGACTTGCGAACGAGGCAGGGAAAAAGGGTGCCATTTTACCATAGTGCAAATCGTGAATGTGTAACAGATGGCCATGGAAAATTGCATTATGATATTGATGCTCACTTTAAAGAATTTTCAAAATCGTGGAGGTATCTAATTACATTACATATCATGGCTATAGTTAATATTTGTAGAAAATCACATGTAGTGTGCAAGAAATAATAATAAATGATGTTGAGCGGAATATGTTTGGCATTTTTACATTTTTCTTACATATATAGATGTAAGTAAATTAGAAATGTCATTAAAGAACATAATAATTATGTACATATCGCTATTAATATTACTCAACAGTAAATTAATTAATTACAAATTAAAGTGGCAAATTGCGTGATGTTGTAGGTATTTTGAAATATATGTTACACTCTGGTTTTTAGGGTAATTAACCCCAAGCAAACGCTATATTCGGGGTCTCCAGGAGGCATTATTAACACAATTACAAAGGAACTTCTGTTCTATAATCACCAAACATATTGTCAATGTCAAGGATCGGATATCGAATGCGGTCCACTGTATCAAGTACAGTTATGTGAACCCACGATACTTGATGGGAAGGACCAAACAATGCGCCATTTTGAAAAATGTCGACGTAAACGAGACACATCATTTCATGACTTTGTTGAAGATTCAGAGAACATTGTTTTCACCTATAATGCATCATTCCAACCTGAAGTAAGTTAACTATATTATATGTATTTCATTACACTTTCTGTACAATGTATCTGCAACATTTTAAACACGCAAGCACTATTGGTCATTTTTGAGACAATTCCGACACTTGTTCCTTCATAAACGCGTAACAACTTTGAGTCATAAAAAAATATAAATGTCACTTTCGTCATTCTTGAGTTTTGTATCATTTGTTTCATCTACAGTCGAGGATATGGCCTACTCCAAATGGTTGGACACGAGATACAGCAATAACGTTCTGCAAAGATTATGTTTTAAACACATCGTTAGCGGCGTCTTGTCAGGAGGTTCCAAATGTGGATTTTGATGACAAAGTAAAGTCCTGCGTGCAAGACATCAAGGTTTGGAAGTCATACAACAGTGTTATACCCTGACTAGCTTGATCATATCAATTATTTCAACAACGGTACTAACATTTATCTGTGACACATTGAGTTATAGTTTCACTTTCACATATATTGACCTCTACTTGTCATCCGCCATATTTTATCCATTTACAATCATAAAGTATATTTTTATGTGTTTTAAACCGAAAACGTTTCTGTCGCAGAAAATTTGCCTTAATTCAACGTTACATTATATATGAATAGCAATAATAAAAACAGTTTTTTCCTACGTTAGTTACTGTGTTTTTTCATGTTAATTTTGCATATAGTTGTCCGATACTACATCATGGGCTAAAACGGCGCTTCAATCAGTGATGCAACAATGTATGATGGAGCTCCAGAGAAACACCAGCTTGTGGGAGCCAGAACAAACAAATGCGACTTTAAATGGGACGAACTTTGAATTTACCACAAATGAGACAATGTGGAACGAAACCATGAAACCTCCGCCAGCTCCAAAATTTAGATTCCCTACATTTGTAACAAATAATATGTGTCCTAACGATTGCAGTAACCATGGACAATGTAATCAAGGTAAAAGAAAGAACTTTAAAAAATCAGTTTTGTTGTACCACTTTGGCGATTGCTTTGATTTTTTACTGAAAACAAATTGCGCTCGAAATGTATTTTAAATGACCAATATGACGATTTAAATGTTTCAGGTTTATGTGAATGCGACGACGATTACCTTGGAAGCGATTGCTCTGTCGAGAAGAGTAAGCCTCCTGAAGTTAATTACATTCCTCAAGACGGGCTCTGTGATATTCGACGTCGACCATGCGAAGCTAGTCCCATATTTGGAGACAAGTTTATCGATTCTAAGAACTTATCGTGTCACCTGGATTACCTTAAGGTTATTCTTAAGACAGATCGTTGTGAATTCAGAAATATGTGTTCCATGAACTGTTTATTTAGTTGTTTGCTTTAAAAAAGAAGTATTGCACATTTTAGAAGTTATATGCAGTAAGTTAAAGTTTGTAATTGCGCCGTTATTTAAGTGTTTGATTCTTTTATCGAGATTGCACAGTAAATATAAAAACGCAGTTTACATTATTGCCACTTTTGAGTGTTGTACTAACCAGTGCATAAGCTAGCTGCACTTACTTCAACTAGTTTTATAATAACTATTATATGCATTATATGTCCGAATTTTTTAGCTAGAAATTAATAAGACAGCCACTGCTACTGGAGAGAAAGCTAAACTTAAAGCAGAATTTGAAAACTTTGCTGAAGTATTCTGTCGTTTGCCAAAGTCTCGTGTTCGGCGAAGCATCGCTAAGGAAACCAAGGGAATTCCAGCCTCAGGTTTCCTTATTGGAGTCAGCAATGATGGACTTCTAGTCAGTCAGAAATTGATGTTTATATTATTTGACTCTGTCTGTGTACAATGTAACGCATCAGGGTATTGCATCAAAAAGGTGAACAGAATAAAAAACAAGTTGCAAGTAGTGGCATTTCGATAGTATATTACTACCTTCCACGAAATAAACAGTGTCTTTGTGGACGTTAGTAATGCTATAATAACGTCAATTTTAAGGGAACTTATTTTATATATTTGTTTAATTACCATCCGTATGGTTGAATTGCCATACTATATACACTTCTCGTAGGAGATTTTTGGATGTATGCCTTCTTCAGTATGATAAATGATATCATGTTGTTTAGGTAATGCATTTTGGTCAACTGCGCAGAGCAGCATATATGTTAAGAACATGCTTTCTGGATAAATATTTTGCAAATATTTCGTGTCGATTCAGTCGAGTTCAAAACGGAAAAAGCATATATTGTATCAGTTTTTTATATGTGAGAAGAAGGTGAAATTGCATTCATTTATATATGTAGGTAAATTCTTGCCTTATTGATGGATTTTGCTTCGGTCCTGGAGAAAGGAATCCTGGTAATTTCTGCCAACTGTGCTCGTCTAACAACCAATATGCTTGGTCCCAAGACATCATAAGTAAGTACATATGAAATTGTACATTGTTATTGTAATTTACATACTGAAGACATCATAATTTAAGTAAGTGCATATGGCATTTGACATTGCTAGTGTAATTTACATACTGAAGATTTCATTGTACTTGCAACTGCACTTGAGAAATATTCAGATTCTTCGCTAAAAGATCAGAAGTTCGATATTTTTTATCACAAGTCATGTTAAAAAAATCTTTCATTATTGCTTTATTATGGTATCGTCTTTACTAAATCTTTTTAAAATGTGCTAATCTTTAACATGTGTTTAGGTTACAAGTGTAATCCTACTGTGGTTCCTCCAATAGCAATCAGTACTTTTACACAGGAAGATATTAAGATTTCTTCTACACCACCGATTGATGGTGCAACTTCTAGTTACAAGCCACTAGAAACTTCAAAGACTTCCGATCCTGAAGTAAATACACCGACGTCTGGAAGTTCTGCCAGTCTTGTAGGGCGAAAGTCGGATGATTTGATAAGTCTTGAGGCGTGGCATATTGCCTTGATTGTAGCAATTGTGGTTATTATGGGTGCTGGACTGGTAGCCTCCCTGGTTTTCTTCTGTTACAGAAAGAAGCAGGGGTTATTTTTTTATGTCTTTAAACTTGTGTAATATGTATTGTGACCAGTAAATAGTGTATTAGTCTCGGCGTATAGGTGGCTAAGAAGCCTCTAAATCTGATCGATGAACATTTTTCGTTTGAACCAGTATCAGTTCATGGCTTAGAGTCCTACATAATTCTTTAGTGGTGTGCACAAGAGTGTAATTACCAATTAAATTGTAAAACAAAAACATATTTATGAAAAGCTTTTAAACTTATAATCTGGGATTACAACTACAATAACCCCAATTATATTCCGAAAATATATGACGTCACGTCAATATTTGGCGTTGCACAACGCAAGTTTAAATTTTCTCGGCACCACAGTAAACACCATTACTAAAAAAAACATACCATGCACTACCGACATGACACGCTCTCTAAGATTTCCAGACGTGACTTTAATTTTACTTTGTCTTTGCAGGTTTGTTTTGAAGTCTTCTGGAACTGACTTTCCGATGGAGCTCAAGAAGACAAACGCTTAAAACATGTGCCTTCGAAATAATTTCATTCCATTTTAAAAATTGTGTATTTCGGTTTTATTCCCTTTCTTAAAGCGACTTTGATAATCGTTTAAACAGTTGCTATCTGTTTTATTGCTACCCTTTATTAACATCAGCAATTACTAGTACTCAAACATGATTTAAAAAGTATAGCATGTTAATAAAGAGCTTATATTTGAAACTGTTTCGTCAACAGCAATAATGATTTTAAAATTTCTATGCAGCTTAGTTCATTAAATTCTTAGTAAATAAATTAATTTGCGGTTCATGAAACTTACATATATAATTATAAATTAGTTCCATCGATATCGTTATGTCGTGTAACACGTGGTACATAAAACGAACATCTATAACAACAAATGTGTTAAATGATAATTCGACTTGGTTTACTAACAGTTGTAATATAAATTGCTATGTTTATGTAATTTTAACACGTTGCACATGGGGAAATATTCTTACAATAAATATTAACAAGAATGTTTAAGATTTATGAAACCTTTTTTTGCCAGTTTGAACAAGGCAGACTTTGGGAACTTCCGGCTTTTTAATAGTTCGACTTATTTAGTTTAAATGCTTTTTGTAATGCAAATATTTTATGCTTAAAGTAATAAAGCAAATTTACAATTAAAGCAAGTTTATTCAATTCGCTTCATTTCAGACTATAATTAAATTTGTTGCGTAATTTTAAACCTTAAAAAGGCAAGAAAAATGTTTGAAATTATCAACTATTTCCCCCGAGATGAGTGAAAAGTTGGAGGAAGCTAGAAGCTGACATTGGACGTGATCACAAAACTATATGAATTTATTTTATTGTCAGTGTTATATGTGTCAAAGATATAATGACGTGTCAAAGATATATAATGTGTCAAATGATATAATTGACACCCAGCCCTATTTGGACTTATAAGATACTATGGAGTTGAATATGTACATTTTTGGTAGTCTACCATCATCTATGCTATTTCAAAACATGTACTTTATATTTACTCATAGTAACATCAAGAACTGTTTCAAAAACATAGAGTGTACATATATCAACATAATTAAAGATTGACAATCAACAATTATATTATTTTTTCAAGAATGATCAGATTGTTGGTCAGAGAAATTGAGGCCGTAATATATCACATTACTCAGCGTGAAAACACAATTTTCGTGAAAGTGGCCTGCAAAATGACGCTCGCCGGCGATTATTAATTTATTTTAGTTGCAAGAGGGGCAATTATTAGAGAGGGCGATTACTGAAACGGACGACACAAAGTAATGCTTTTCAACAACTGAAAATAAAAACAGTATCCAATACCGTTTTATAATACGCTCTGTTGCAACACGTAGTGTTAGACATTGTTGACATTCTGCTATTAGCAGCATGTAGTTATTTACATTCAGCTGGAATTACAGAAATCTGTAAGACGTCATCGGTAAGCTATTGTTTCCATAATGTTGCTGCGCAATTACACCAGATGGCACTTGCTTATGTTCATTGCCGGAGTGAATATAAGCAATCGGATAATAAATTCCAATAGTCAAACCAGTAGATGCATTCTTTTTGCGCCTCTACGTGTAGTAGACAATTATTATATACCGAAATATGTTTGAATATAATTTCTTATACGAACAGTTCTTTTACACTACTATTGGTTATTATATTACTAATAAGTAATAACATTGTCCCTAATTCTGTATGACGCTCTTCTGAATTACAGAAAAAAACTCTTAACTCATAAACAATGGGGGAAATGCTTCTGGACCGGGTACCCTATATACTTGAGTTATTAAATTAAAGCATGTAGTGACAAGTAGTAGGTATTAAAACTAACTTAATCGTATTATTATCAGTATGTAGTACGCGCAAGACTGAAGCCGCAGTCTGTTATTAACCATGGCATCATCAGTTTGTTTGTTTTTCACAATATGCTATTTGTATACAGTTGTTGGAACCATCCATCTCAATCCCAAATGTGCAAAGAGCGCACGGAAAAATTATTGCTCTGCCACAAAATGCTGCATGCTGGGAAAGTTTGGGTTCGCAATCAGTGGTTTCATCAAGTGTATGTAAATAGTCTATATTCATCATTAGAATCGTTGCTAACAGCCAGCAGGCTTGGTTGTGGGGGCAGGCAATATAAAGTGAGATGACACTGAAGCTCCAAGAATACCTTCATGTTGTCGTATAGTGACCTGTTGTGAAATATAAAACGAACCGACTGTATTGGAAAAAGCACCCTATTGAATACGTCAAACGTTTTGAAGAGTTCCTAGTTTGCTAATCGCAAGCCAATATGTTTAGGAAAGCAACACAAATACAAATGAAAGAAATATAGATGGTGTATTGTTGTGAATAATAAATGCAGCTATCTAGCGAATAATACATGTTACTGTCTAGCACGGGTTTTCAAAAAAATATAAACTACATGTATGCATATCGCCACTGAATTGTTTTTGAAATAAGCAGTCAGATCGATGCACAGAGTGACACGAAATTAATATGACACACCTGTATGTACCATAAATTACTCTAAAGGTAACGATACACTTCATATGAAATGTTATACAAATAAAATTGACATTTATTTCAGTTAATAGAAAATGCCGTTTTAGCAACCATGGAGTCCTAGACGCTCGGAATGGGTGATTGTAATATTTTGCTCATAAGTGTTTTTCTCCTTTAGTTCTAACAGAAATCGCAGCACCAAAAGCGCAAATAGTGCACTTACTTTATGGGACCGTACAAACAGTATTTACCAAATATTACGCTCCTTGACATGAAACGACATTCTTAGCACTTTGTACCAAAAATAGAAGTCCAGCTGCTCATAATAATAATATAAGTGTAGGCGTACATTTGAAATAGTAGGAGCCAGGTCCTTTGGATCTTGGAAAGGTTGGTGGGAAATTATCTATATGTATAATAGAATTTATACTTTAATAAGAAGGCCCTTTTTATTTTGTTTTTAAAGAATTGTAGTCCTCTCATCCATAATGAAACAAGCACTGACACATTACGATAGAACTTTGAGTGGATCGAATTGTGCAAATTTGCTAAAGGAGAGGTAAGTACACGTGTACATGAGAAAGTTATCTTATAGTAGACAAAGCAACGTCACGTCTATGCTCCACGAACTGAAATGGCAATCCTTGCAGAAGCGCAGAACCATCGCCACACTATCTATGATGTACAAAATTCTCAACTCTGAAATCGCTATCCCGCTGCCTGAATACATTGTGACATCTAGTATCTCTACAAGAGGAAATAGTAGAAGGTTTCAACAACTACAGTGCTCTACAGGTACCTATAGACACAGCTTCTTCCCCAGAACGATCATCAATTGGAATAGATTGCCAGAGAAGTGTGTAGCTACTCTATCTTTGGAGTCATTCAAATCCACACTGCGTAAATTTTAACTAGCCTGGCATCTTGTGGCAATGTGCCACGGTTTTATTCAACATTAGCGTGATGTCCCTGGACCTTGCTAATTAAAGAGTAGAAGTAGAAATCTTTGGCAAATATTTTGTCCTTTTGAAATACATTGCGCAATTGCAATTGATATTTATCTTGACATGTTTAGAGATAACGTCATATCTTCTTGTCCTAGATTCCTAATTAAAATTAAATAATAAAATATATATGACAGTTTAAGCATTCTTGCTATCACACGATACGAGTGCACAAACAAATACGCTTTGTGCCGATATTCATAGATACGATAAACACAGTTGTGTCGCGTCGATGTTAGACGCTGGTAACTCAAATACAATACAGTATTGTAAATTTTGAACATAAACAGGACAGGTTCAAGATGGCGGCAACGATAATTATGATATTGCTATTGTGCATTTTCTACAAAGATTGTATTTCAGGTGCGCCATAAACATTCCATATTCGAATGTTCTTTACTAGATTCTATATTTCATTAAGTTTTATGGGTTGTCTTTAAATTCGGACTTATTGTAGACACAATATAAGTATATCGTAATACATTAAAAGACAACCGTGACATAAGTAACGGCTCAATGTCGTTACGTTTTTACTAGATTATTACCATTCACTGACATTATGGCAAAACATTTTGCAGATACACTAGATCCGTGCATACGAAAAAACAGAATTGAAATTGATGGGCAATTAGACAGAAGCACACAAGTCGATCCAAAACCTCCGTTAAGGTGCGACAAATACGAAAAGGCTGCCTGGTACTACTTTCATTCACCTACCGGAGATGCAATGCCGACTAGCTGCGTAGAAACGTTTCACTGTGGAACACACTATCCTATTTGGATGTTAGGTACTTATACTATGACTTTCAACTGTTTCAAAACCTGCAGTAAACTTAGCATATTTGTTATACTAAGCTTCGTATAATGCGTGCATGTCCCGTGCATGTCCCGTGCATGTCCCGTGCATGTCCCGTGCATGTATGATTTGTTTATTGCTACAGGCGGACAGAAAGATGCTGGAAGGAGCGACAAAAAGAGGATTAACTTGCAAATAAACTGGCGGCTGAATAATGCCCAAGCGCAATGCAAAAAGGACAATGTTTACAAATAAGCATCATTTATACTTGCAGGAAATAATCCAACACCAACAGATGGTATAGTGGACAGACAAAGTTGTGTTACTCGCACAGACTGTCTTAGATGCAATAATGGCAGTACTAACTGTTGTCACGAGCTACTAAACATCAGAGCAAGAAATTGCACAACACATATGGTCTATTTTCTAAACATGCCAACCGTATGCGAAGCTGGTTTTTGTATTGGAACAGGTTTGGCACTTCTTCCTTTTTAGTTTTTTTGATTTCTTTACATGCATTATTTACTTTATCCTTTATATACACATTTGCACCATATATGATATTATAGCGAATGATACGTACCAAGCTGTATCATAAAAAATCCCTAGAAAACAGTATTTTAAAAGATCGCCGTTTGTTCGAAGAAATTATGGAGTCTTAAAACAAGTGAACATGTGCATGTTGTAAAAATGAAAGTAAAAACAAAGATTGGGAATATATTTTCAGATCCATATAAACCATGTGTGCAAACGAATTCATCTACAATTACCTGCGCAGGTAATTTTTTTTTCTATAATGTAAAGGGATCTAGTTTAAATATTTGCAAACAATTGGAAACTTTTAACTCAAAATAGTTTTAGCATTTAACATGTAACAGTTATCCTAAACCATGCTTTCTCCTGTCAGACATACTCTTTAATAAACACCATCTAAGAAGGGTTTGATGCATAAATTAACGTCCAATGTCAAATAAAGGACAGGAAAAACGACATAATTCAGTATTTTTGAAATGCCATTTATACACGCCAATATGATGAAATTTAGATTTTCTTGTTCACAGATATATTTACCCCAATACCACAGATGAGCGCTGGACAGGGCAAAAACTTTGATGGCAAAAATGAAATTCAAGTTTACTGTGATATTAACTATGATGTGGAAGACAAAATCGTGCTATTTGTGGTAAAATGGTATATTGATTCATCTCTTGTGCTCAATGAAACGTTATCGAATGGAAGCCGACGCTCTGTACTGCATGAAAACCAGTGGTTCGATTTAGGAGTCCGTCTCGCATTTGAGGTACTTTGTGTGTAATTATTCCTAGTTAAAACAATACGTGCTATTTTATAATTACAAGGAGCTTCCACAATTCCGCAACCTCTGATAAGCATTAAATTATCAATGCGAATGCAATATAAACTAAATTTTAATTATTCTTTTTATTAAAATTATTTTATTTACGTTAGCTGGAATAAATCATCCAACTGAAGTAGGAAACCTGCTTTATTAAAACAAAAGAATTAAACTATTGAAATAAAGCGTAGAGTGAACTTGTTTCAAACTTAAAAATAGCAAACAGTTTTGAACCAGATGTATTGTCCGCAGGGATTAGTTTGCAATACAATTCCTGGATAAATTGATAATAGTTGTACAAACAACGCACAAAACATGTTGAGAAATATTGATGGATAACTTTTAGGTACGTTGCACTCTTCAAGGCAAATACAGAAACGGAGTTGCCGGCCCACTGCAAGAGAGTAAGTCATTTTATGCCGGTTTACGAGTGGTAGATGAGAAAGACATAAAAGTAGCTGAAGGTTCAACGTTACATCTACAACTGCAACCAACCGTACCAGTCTTAGCTCAGAATTGTCAGAAAACAAACTGTGTTGTTCCTCTTCAAATATCATTACCAGACCCTGCACATAAAATATGTGCCAATGGAAAAATGATCGCTCAACTATCAGTAGCACACAACTGCGAATTGAAAATGTTAACAAACTTGAGATATTGGCATCTACAAAAGATTCCTCTGAAAATAACGGCTGGCATTGACAATCAGTATGACGGTGATCGTGCCATCAAAGTCAGGCTATACTCTCCAGCACTGCTACAAGTTCATCCAGCTTGGGGCAATTACTCAACAACATTAAAGGTAATAGAAAGAAAACTGAAGAAACGCGTATTACTGGAAAGCATCTACGGAAATAATATATTAAACATGATAAAATTATTCTAAATTTGATAGGTATACAATCATACATATGCATAAGTGAAAGCAGATTTTATAACCTGGGATTTAAAATTCAGATTTTCCTTCCAGGTGACAGTTGTGGACAAGGACACAGAAATAGGTGTGAGCAGATGTCAAGCCCTCTATGGTGTTCTTGTCACGACATATGATGGGCAGTAAGTTCCAATAGAAACGCTTCACTTTTCTAATTATTTAATGGCGAAATCGCAGCGTTTCCAAATTAATTGTACGTGTGAATCGTTGCATGCATCAAGGCAACATATTTGCCACAGGTACCTATTATTAAAATTTCTATTTTAGTGTATATGAGAATCCATTGGAAGGGGAATTTGTATTATTCAGACATCGCAGCTTACCATTCCAAGTAAGTGCATTAGTAATGCATCCTGACGTATTCCGACAATAAATAATAATAAAAAATGGATTATTAAGCTATTGATTACGTGATAGATAGTAAAATATCAAATAACAATGAGAGACACTAATTTTGTTTTCTTTAAATGTTTCTTACGACAAAGCTTAATAGCATTTCATAATTGATTTTCTCTGGTTTTTAACGCATATATGTCTAATATCGAAAATTTCAATTTAAAATATATATGTTACAGGTAAACATATTTCAAAGGCGATGTACTAATTACGCTACTTGCATTTGCGCTGTTGCCGTAAAATCAGCTACGGACAATATCATTATAGACATGTGTCTGCCATTAAAAAAAACTACATGGAAACCTCAGCTGAAAGTTATTCAGATGGGTTGTGATTTCCTAAGAGATGGTTTACGCCTTGTACGCAAAAATGATGGGAAATCATTTGAGGTACGTGCATTAAGCATTAAATCACGTGGTGTGCTTGGTGTAACATGTTTAATAAGGATAAATTTAATAATTTTTAACAGTCTGAGTCTCCCTCTTTGTAATAGAAAAATCACACAACTCACTAAACTCTATGGAACGACATAAGTTTGTGTCATTTTCCTATTTCTTCCATGCGGCATTACAGTGACATAAATTACATATATACACAAATAAGATAAATTTGTCAGAAACAATTTACTTATTTATAGATTTCCCCACTAGTGATCTATGTTGTGAATTTAATAAAGTTTTAAGAAACATGACGAGCTAAATATAAACAGAAAGGATTGTTAGGTTTAGGTGAAAAATTGATATTTTATCTGCATTTTCTGATTACAGATATATTTACCGACTGGAAGTTATCTTGAAATTCAAGTGTTTGAAAACTTTTTAAATGTGTACATGTATCCATCTGGAGAGGACTTTAGAGAGACGGAGGGCTTATGTGGAACTTTCAACAAAAAATGTGAGGACGACCTCCTGAATGAGAATAGAGATTTGAGTCCTTTTAAACCAGATGAATGTGCACGTAACAACTCAAGGACAAACGTTGTAATAAGGCGGTACAACGAGTTTAGCAGTTCCTGGAGGTAATTTCCGTATTCCAATATTTCCAACATAAAATTACTTGTTTGATGCCTACTGAAACTGTTAAACTGTCCGATTCCAATACTTCAAATATAAAATTACTAGTATGAGATCTACTCTAACTTGATAAACTTGGGCCGCATCATTTCCATTTTTCAAGTTTGGTTTGCTGTTAATTTTATTATTCAGAGTGACACTTCAAAAGAACAGTTTGTACAGAGCAATGTTCAATAGTCATACTCATGTTTTGCCTGCTGTTGGGGATAAGTATTGCGATTGCTCTGCAACCCCATCAAAGTGTAAGTATTTGGGACATGTTGATATTTGTTACCCGCCAGTGAATTCTCAAGCAGTTGACCTGACAAACTACCACTCAACAAAATGTCGAGAAAAACGAGATACTAGCAATTTGCAATACTTAGAAGAGAACGACCCAAAGGAGTTTCACTACTACAGCCAATACAGATCCCAGGTACACATTATGTTCTTAATTTTAACTGAAATTATTTGTAACTAGACACAATGTTATATCTATAATAATTTTATTTAACTATTATCATTCCTCAGCATGAACTTTCAATAAATTCATCTCTTTCAGTTATAAAGTGTTATCACGTTATCATTTAATCGTTTAATTTACTTTGTAACTAAGAAAATATCATTACCAATAAATAAGTCAATATTTTAAACACAAAAGCCATAAATCAATTCATTTATTATTACAATATAGTACATTAAAAATAGCTAATAAATTATCTTTTTTTAATAAAAATATCAATTTTCAAATAAACCTACATAAACAAATTTGCGATATTTCAATGTTTTGTATAGCAGTAGATTCTACACATAGTAATTACTTTTTGATATAGACTATAACCATGTTTTATTAATTTTACTATCGCATATTTTTACAAAACCAACATCATCATCAACAGGTCAATCCATTTATCTTCAGTGCAATTACATTTTTTATTTATAGAGGCATTATTGCAATTGCTTAAACAGATTACTTTAAAAATATCGAATCCGTATATTATATAACTTAAGTCCCTTGCATTTTATTTGTTAGGTACGGACATGGCCGACGCCGAATGGGCATACCGAGCTTACGGCTCGAGCCCACTGTGTTAAATATATTGAAGATTCTGTAGTTGGAAAAGCGTGTATAAACCTTCCTCATATGGACAACATAGAATTTTGCGTAGAATATATTAAGGTAATTAGCTTGTACGGGGACAAAAGGGTTTTTGTCACGTTATTTCACTTAAGGATATTTGACAGAATAGATTTTTATAAAAATGTCGTTTTAAACTATTTTTGTAGAAATCAGATAATACAAGTTGGTCTTATATTGTCTCAGAATCTCTAAGGCAACAATGCGTTACAGAATTACTGAAAAATTCAAGTCTTTGGGTCTTAGCAGGTCATCAAAACGCGTGGTTGCGGTTTCCCGAAGACGTATCAAACGCTCTATGTCCATTTGACTGCAACAGGAACGGGAACTGCACAGGAGGTAGGATATGTATTAAATATGCTTTTTAAAATTTGTGTTCCTAATTAAAACTATATAGTTTTATGTCGGATGTTAATGGCCCTGTGGTATATACAGCATTATATATGTATTATATGTTTTTAAACTATTTTATTGTTTTTCCAGGAACATGCAATTGTTTCTCTAGTTATGTTGGAGGAGATTGTGCAGTGGAAAAAACAACGCCGCCTGCGGTCTATTATATTCCTTTCGATGGGCTTTGCAAAATAGATCAAGACTCCTGCCAAGCAGTTCTGATAGTTGGATACAACTTTGTGGACTCGGAGAATTTAACATGCCATTCTGAAGAACTACGGGTAACTAGACACCTACATAGAATTTCATGTA
>JAOXYB010030532.1:0-14792 GCA_028565635.1 Phoronis ovalis
GATCCGAATTGGATGTCCGGACGTTTAGCCCCAAGATACGCCGTCCGGTAACCGGACGTTTAGCCACTCCGTAAAATATATTTATTATTGTTTTGCTGTGTGGGTGCTGTTTAATATATGTATTTGTATTACTTTTATATGTGATCTTTGTCTTATATGTCAATTATGTTTCTTTTTTCCGTATGTATTTTTCGGTTATATCCTACTTTTTAATAGCCAACTTTCTCTAATGTCTTCAACTACATGAAGTTATGGAGTATTGACCTTAACGCTAGTAGTAGTAGTAGTACTGTTTATAGTATAGTCATAGTTATGTAGTCGTATCTTTACATGTACATGTGACTGTAGTTTTTCGTTAGCTGACTGTGTCACTTTCTCACTTTCAACTAAGTCCAGTTCTTGTCCTCTAGACGGCTAAAACGCAAAATCAACAGCGGAACCACATAATTGGACTCTCAACTCAGATGATTCTGTCTGGATAGCATAAATGACTAATGACACTGAGCAAATGACATAAATATCGGGCATAAATATCTGCTTAACAAAAACAAATTAGAATGCATACCCTTTTTGGCTTTTTCCTCTGCAATACTTTGAGCTCGCAGTCTTTGATCTAGAATATACATCATCTCTCCGCCTAAATTTACAAAAAGAAGCGGCAGCGTTTTCAGAGACATGGTGAATATTATTATAGTTAGTTTCTACAGAAGCTTTCGTTGCCAGTGCGAGCCCGCAAATGGAGGGTAGTCACAGGCAGTTATGTGATATTTGTGGACCATTCTAAACGCGCTTTAAAATACTTTGACGTATTTTAAAATAAATGAAGGGATTCAATATTGATTAAATTATGATAATATTAATTAAGCATCACTTATTTGATTATTTTTTTGATAAATATGTTTCCGCCAATGACAAATATGATTGCCTGTGAACAGGAAGTAAAAATTAGGTCGAAAGGTCATTTGTCAACATGTTTCCAGGTGAAAGCTTGCATCTTGCGCTTGGAGATTTTGGTTTATATGTGTTGTATTCTGTCGTGATTGCAGTAGTAACCTGGTTTAGCTATTCATGGAAAGTATCGAGAGCTTATCCACCGTGTATCAAGGGATGGATACCCTTTTTGGGGTGTGCAATCGAATTTGGCAAGGCACCATTGTGGTTTATCAAATCTGCAAAGTACAAGGTACGAATTTCGATGGCGTGCATGTTCAAGTAATTATCCAGATTAGTCCTGGCTTCATGTCTCTACTATGACTTGCCTGGGGCGCAGCCGTATGGTCATGGCCCAGACAGTGTTAAAAACTGTTGAAGTTTTTCCACCCAAAAAAAATTATTTTTGTTGTCTCTTGTACTGTACTCTGTAGTGCTGCTTGAGCCGAGGTAAGTTTTGGAAAAAATTTTAGTTGAAAAAATTCAACAGTTTTTAATACTATTTAGGAGTCTTGTCTGAAAAGTTATATCAAGGTTTTAAAAACAATATAGACAAAGTATGGAAGGAACATTTTTATAAACCCGATGTGCGATACCCGCTATGCGCTCGAAAAGTTGATATGATTGATAAGGATTTGTTTGAAAGCCGAGATCAGCTTACAAGCTTTTTAGCTTAAGATTACAGCTGAAGAGGATATGTATGTATATATGTGGGTTATGACTCTACGGCTCTGCCGCAGGCAAGCCATAGTAGGGTCATGTAGCCATATGCAGATTATGTAGCCAGGACCATATGCAGATTAGCTGCAGTTACTTTCATCCTAATTAACTGAACCCTAATCAGCGTTATGACTACAGTGGCACCTATATAGAGAGATCGAACTAATATGCATAGCAAAATGTTTTCTGCGTACATTTTCGCGTATTTTGTGTTGATATTCTGACAAAGTCCCATAAAACATAATATAAATATTTTGTTTAGTTATCTGAACAAATATTCAAGAAATTTCAAAAGTAAAGTTTTACAGCCATAAAATAATGTTAAAGTGACATATTCTTGCTGAAGATGCCTTTTTATGTTTTAGCATGGACCAGTTTTTACCTTATACGTGGCTGGTAAAAGAATGACGTTTATTACGCAAACTGAAGATTTCAAGTATTTCTTTCAATCAAGCAATGTTGATTTCCAAAGGGCTGTGCAACAACCTGTTAAAAACAATGGTGTGTATTTTCATCAAATCATTGTCAAGTTAGTAATATGATAATCTGATGAAATTTGAAAGTTTGTATTATGGAAAAAGTAACTTATTTTATTGTTAGTAGCATTATCATTAAATGACCTGTGGGATACATATGATTATTCTTTTAAGAAATGTATTAAAATAAAGAACATATTACTGCATATAATACTTTCTCGAATCATGCATTTTGAGTCTAGATTTAGAAAGAAAAATTTTATAATCAGGAATTGTTTAATCTATGTCTATCAGTAGCAATTTGAATTATTATTCTTGTTATTTTTAGCATCAGTATCAAAAGAAGGATTTTATCGAAGCCACACTAAAATTCACGACTTGGTTAAGGGACGTTTAGCTGCTCAGAATTTAGGAGTCTTGTCTGAAAAGTTATATCAAGGTTTTAGAAAACAGTTAGATGTCATTAATGTCAAAGGTAGATGATCTTTTTCAGTGTTTAGTTGCATTTTATACTGCACTCTTGTAAATTAAAAAGAAAGTAATTATGTTCAAATGACATACAATGTAGACACCTGTCAACAGTACGCGCAAGGTTTTACTATCAATTTTTTTCAACATGAATCTAAGTTGTTATCAATCTGATTTTTCACCAACTGTTTTCAGTACACATATTTTACAGGAAAAGAAAAAGTAGATTTAATGGATACAATTCGTCGGGCTATGTATGCAGCTGTGATGGATAATTTGTTTGGTGCAGGTATGCTGCCAACTCAAAACAAGGTGAATAGTAAGAGTATGCACAGAGGTTGCCATATGATGTTTTGCATCCTTAGTTCCATTCTGATTAAAATCCAAAGTTAATTCACCACCTATGTCAAAAGGTCTGATGACATTATTGTAATAAATGATAACAATTTGATAGAGTCAAAACTGTTAGATACTTGAGGGCTATAGGGGGGTTTTCGCGAGCATTGTGGTCTGTTAAGTCCGAGCCACGAGCATCCATTGACTCTTAATTGCGAGCATCAAGCTTTTTCCTTTTGATGACCTTTTTTTTTAATTTGCCCTGAGCATTTGCAATTTTTAAGTGCAAGCATTGCACTCTGGGATGGACCCCCTAACCCCTCAAATTTTGAATTGTTTGTAAGTCTTATTATTGCGTACATAAAAGATCTTACTACACTTTGGGTGCTTCAGCAAGACACAGATTCAAGAAGTAATAATGACTAACAATCTAATTGTACTTGCAGGAGAAATTACAAGAATTAACAGATCATTTTGTTCTATATGATGATCAATTTGAGTATGGTTCACAACTACCAGAGTTTTTTCTCAAGTAAGTATTTTGCTGTATTGTTGTTGTAACAGCATCTTTAAAGGTGACTGATTGCTGACACATACAAAATATCAGATTCATTAAATGACACTTGTTGTGATTCATACTGTTTTGCTCACAATGGCCACATTTATGTACTTTCCACAGAAAACCAGTGGTATACTGTTTTTATGTTGTTTCACCTTAGTATTCTGTATTTTCAGAGACTGGAGTAAATCCAAATGGTTTCTTTTGAATATGTTTGCCGATGTGGTTAAAAAGGCGGAGAAACAAAATGAAGAAGAAGTAACCTCCTTTAGATATTCAGCATTTTAATAAGAAATAACAATTTTGTTGTTTTGTTCAAAATGTCAGATATTAAAAACTGATAGCTGTAATCACTAGAAGCAATACTGATTCCCAATCAGGCATTCCTTCAGAGGAAACCAGCGAAACATTTACCTTTAGTTATCAAATATTGTTATTTCAGACACTTTTACAATCGCTAATACAGACGGTTGCTGATAGGGAGTTTGCACCTAATTTTTCTCTGATGATGCTATGGGCTTCCTTAGCTAATGCAATCCCGGTAAGTAATATGACCCTGCGAGTCTGTTGTTATTTTTTTGTAGTCAGTTGAGTCCATACAATGCAGTAATTTACTATTGTTTTATAATGAAGCTATTACAACTAAAGGTGCAATTAAGAAACCACGATCATTATGGTTTTTATAATTTTTAGTAGAATACTGAAATAATTTCATAAATTTAAGTAGCACATAAGAAGTTTTATTTTAGTAAAGTACATCTTCTGTATACAGGTACTTTTTTGTTGCCACATACTGTTTACCATCTGTATATCTGGATTGAAACAATGACCAAGAGACAGGAGTAAATTAATTACGTGTACTGTGATCAATGAGGACGACTCTGTAAATTAGGCTGTGTCATTTGCTTTCTCTTTTAGATCACATTTTGGACTATAGCATACATTCTGAATAATGAAGAAATTTATACCAAAGCCACATTAGAAATGAATGGAGTACTGGGAAGTAAACCTAGTAGAGAAACAGGTGATTTACACACACACACAACATTTAACATGAGTGATCTTATTATATTTGTAAGACATCCAAAGCAACAAATAACCTATTTATTATCTAATATCAGATACAAATAAAGTGGGATGAGACTTAGAATAGAATAGATTCAATAGAATATATTAAGGTAACATGCCAAATATAGTTAGATTTTATGCCAAATATCCTTTGCTTAAACATACTGTAATAAAAGCAAATTAGTTTTCAAATAATTTTAATCATGTTAGTGTGCTGGCAAGCAAAAACAATAAAATAATACAATTTTTTAACAGCTATCACAGAGCAAGAGTTGAAACAGATGCCATATATCAAGTATTGCTTTCTTGAAGCAATTAGATTACGCTCACCAGGCGTCATTGCCAGACAAGTTATGAAGTCATTTTCATTGCGGGTAAGTTTTCAAACATTTTATTAATATACTGAAAGTTAGAATTTATTCTGTTTTGTACTGATTGCGTTAATTGGTTCCAGTTTCTTTGTCAAGACAATACCATAGGTATAAATAGTGAGCAGAGACCAACTTCCCACTATATGACATAGCGAGTATCGTTATTTTTTATTCCTTGTATTTAAATTATTTTACATTTATTTTATTACAGGGATTTACCGTTCCTGAAGGAGATATGTTAATGTTATCTCCGTACTGGGCTCATAGAAATGAAACTTTTTTTCCAGAGCCAGAAAAATTTAATCCAGTAAGTATACAAATTGTATTTTATTATTCCACTATTCCATATCAATTTTTAGCAGGATTCCTGGAGAGACATCATTTTACTTATGGAAATCTGAATTCATACAAATACTTACAAAATATCTGTTTATGCAGAGAGCATATTCAACATGAAATATGCTTTAAAATTATTTGCTATAACATTTACTCCATGTCTTTATGTTTTGTCTTGTTTCAACAAATAGTATCATTAATAATGATATCCTGATTGTAATAATTATGTTAATATTTTTCTGTAGGATCGTTGGCAGAATGCAGATTTGGAAAAAAATTTATTCCTAGATGGCTTTGTTGCATTTGGTGGGGGACGTTATCAATGTCCCGGCAGGTAATTCTCATTACACAACAAAGAAAATAACCCATTGTATAACCCATGTGGCTAGTTGCTTTGATTGTTCTGATATATCCTGCAAAGACGATACCACATGATGTACTAAATAAGTGCTTGCAAGTGTGAGACTATTCAGAGTGAAACTTGTTCGAGTTTGATTCCCAAGCTGGTATAAAGTAAGAATTTTTTCCAACATTTTTGTTACGGATTCCAGCATAAGGTTATTAGAGATGTAGGCATGTGCCTCCCAACTGCTGCATACTAGGTTTCCATAATCGCTTAAAATGTCAGTCACCTTTTCTAATTAATTCTAGATGGTATGCTTTGATGGAACTTCACATGTTCATAGCTATGTTTCTACATTCCTTTGATATCAAGTTGCTGTCAACTGTTCCACAAAATGTAAGTATGTACTAGCACTCCTTGTACTGAAAACTAATTTACCACAGTGCAGTGGTATCAAAATGCGTGTATGCAATATACATGCCTGTGAAATATAGAGGAAATGTTTTGGGAGCACTATGGCATGGCTTTTATTAGTTACTACTTCTGAATACAGGTAACCTTCAAATCAGGTTAGATTATATACTAGTACTTGTCATACATTTTTAAGTATGTCACTGTGATAAGCCAGAAGAATAGCATGATTGATTTATCTTAAAAAAATTATTTACATCCAATAATTGTATGCCTGCTGTAGATTATGAATTGTCCTTATAGCAGATCAATTTCATTACAGAGTCCACTACACTTGGTTGGGGTTCAGCAACCAGTATCATCTTGTTATGTACAGATTTCGCCAAAAAGTATGAACCAGAAGCAACGTGATGGAGATTGACCTCAAATGTCAACAATATAGTTAGAGTGGCCAAATTTATATCAAATTTTTCATTAATTCACTGTTAAACAGTTTTATTGCAATCACTTAAATGTAAATAAGGTGGCTAGTCTCGTTGGGATAACTTGTTCACACTTTATACTTTGAGGTTGATTTTGGAAAGATAAATGAAAAGATAGACCTAAATAAAAGTATATAGTTTTGGAAAGGTACTAATATAAGAATTATGAACAAATACTTCACTTGTTTTTCAAAAGATTGTTTAATTAGCAAGGAGGCCATTATGGCTGAAAACTTACTTTTTTAAAAGAAAACTTCAAAAATATAAGTGCAACACATCTATATATACAGATATCAAGTTGAAACTTGGCCAAAATTTTCTTCCAACATGGATCTCTAATAGCATTTCAGATTTTTAAAATTTAGCTCTGTCTTTAAACATGTGTGTCAGAAAAATTGGAAAAAAAAATCTGGTGCTGAATTTTGAAGTGTCATGACTTAAATAAATCAAAATTTTAACTATCTGAGACATAATTTTAGAGGTCTCTATTTGAAGTTAATTAGACCAGGGTTCAGCTTTGGAACATGGGTGTTGGAACTATTTTTTGAAATTTTTCTTTTCAAAAAAGTAATTTTTTTCTAAAATGGTTCCTTGCTGATTACACAATTATGTGTCAGATAGGAAAAGTAAATGTTCATTTTTCAGGTTGTTACCTTTCCAAGAATGTATACTTTTGCTGTGTTATCTTTTCATTTAACGTCCAAAATTAGACAAGAAGTTTATAGTTCCAATAAGTTGTTCCTAATGGTACTCGCCACTTTAAAGTATCAAGAAATAGTATTTAATTATTTTTAATTATTTTATTTTTGAATATTAATCTATGCATATTTAAAGTTTTTACACAATTATATATAAATAATAGGAAAAATAAAACTGTTGTTCTTGTTGTTCAGCCTATGCTGGCATCAGCCATGATCTGGGGGGTTATGCATGCAAAATAGGTTTAACACTAACCTGTCAAGCAATATATTGCATTTGAGCCCATTGTGCCTAGTTTGAAAATATGAAACATAATTCAAAAAGCAAATACTCTATTAACTTTATTGTTTATTTTGTTATACATCTGTATTTGTATGGTTAACAATATACAGCACCAATCATAATTAGGCTCTTTGGAAATAGTAACCTTGACATATATTTTCTGAGATATGTGTATACCTTGGTTTTGAATCTCTGCTGATCAGATTCCATTGATCATAGAATATCTTACTTTGGTGTGACGAAATCTACAATGCGCAATTTTTCTAAATAGGTAAAAACTGGTAGCACTACAAAAAAAAATGTTGGAAAAAGGAAAAGCAAGTATTTATAACTCAAATTATGGTAGACAGGCTGATGCTTATTTTTAAGGTTATTCATTTGTGATGTGACAAATGCATTTTTTAACTTTATTGATGCATTTATACATTAACCAGTCTGTTGAGAAGTAAAACTAGCGTATTAAGCAACAAATGTGGTGCATCCATCTCCTTCCAAAGCACTTTCTTGGAAGTAATATCAAACGCCACCTAATGATCGTAATGGATGTGAACATTGGCATAGATGCGACATCTCTACAAATTAATTCATAACTTGTCCGGCATCTTAACTTTTATTAATATAGTTAGTCGATAATATTGTATAGAATAATGAGAAGGCAATATAAATAAATTCTATATGTTCTTCTCTTTTTCAGGTAAGAATTTGCAATTATTATAGTATATAAATACAAATGAACCATTTCTTCTCCTAAGACAATTTGTACACATACACAGACTGTAAAAAGCGTAGCATTTTCATAGTTAAATCAGGGAATTATAAGGTTTGCATTTTTTTATTAGAATGGTGTTTCTCATTTCTTTCTCTACAAAAATCTGGAAGTTAATCATCTAAAACCAATCATGCTGATATTGTCATAAGAAAGTGCAGACAATTTTGTAAAAAAATAGACAAAAGGTTTCTTGTATTACGCAGCTTTTTTAATAAATTATAAAATTCTGTTTCAATGTGATTAAAAAACTATCAATTTCGGCGCTTCTTAAAAATCTTTGCATGATTGCGACCAATAGGTGGCGAATCTGTAACAGCCCCATTGCGTCCAATAGGTGGCGCCAATACTGTAATCTGTATTTACCAGAATTTCGTATTTTAACGTTGAAAATGCGACTGTATGTGCGCATATCTTTGGCATGTGCACTCTATCTTATCAGAAAGAATAAGTAGCCCTATGATAACATAGCTTATTGTTAATGAGGACTTAATTGCTGTCGTTGATTTCAGACAATGTCATGTGCAGAGTCATGTGATTTTATTCAACAATAAGCCATGGCATGGTCAGGTTGTGTTCTCATTTTGGTTTTTGCTGTTGCACAATGTTCTCAATCAAAATATGGAAATTATACTAGAAAGAGCGGTTGCTATGATCGTAGATACAACGAAGGCATTACTGGGCAAAGGTAGGGTTTGGAAAAAGCATCTTTTCCGTAAATTGTAATTTTTTAAAAAAGGCATTATTTCAGTCATATACAAATATACAAGAAAAGACTGAACGTATGGATAGAAATACTAAAAACACAATAGTAGATAGAATTTTGGACATGTCATTGGCTTGAGCTATTAGTCATTAAAGTCAAAGTCTAGCAGCTGCTATAAAACAGAAAAAAGATAAGACTAGCTCAGCGGATTCTCTAACTAAGTGAATTAACTTGAAGGCGGGAATAAATTTAAGGCAATGTGTGCAGGTGTTATCTTTATTGTTCTTTTAGTGCTTGGGTGATCATGTTTTTATATTAAACTCAATTTGATTCTATTTTCACAGCTATACAAAAGCAAATTCGTTTTCAGTGTCAAATAAAATGCAAATGACAATAACCATTAGTTTCTCTTTCATAGGACACCTGGTAAATTACGACCTTATGAGTATCTCAGCTCAGAAGATATACCTAAAATGTTCGACTGGAGAAATGTCGATGGAACCAATTTTGTTAGCACTACAAGAAATCAACACATTCCTCAATGTAAATAACTAGATCATTAGCATATAGTTCTTGGTTTTAAATATATATAACTCAAGGCCTGAATACTAGCTTCGCTGTTGACAACAGCATACTTGAGCATTAAATTTAATATACATTTGTTATAATTACAGAGTAAGGAAGACAATGTCATTTAAAATACAATTTATAATGCATCAGTAGCTTACTATACTATTAAAAGAAGTGCTGTATAACCATTTTCCTATAAATTCTAGTTGCCAAGTTACCACAATGGGAGACTTCAGAAAATAACTGATAGCTTGAAGCATAGATCACTGGGCCTCTGCAGTCTTGTATAATACCACATGTGATATCCTGAATAAGTTAAACTCAGTTGTGGCACAATCAAAAAGATAAGCCCTTCTGTCACATTGGATGCCCAAATGGCCCTGCAACTATAGGGACATTGTGGACAGCAAGGTGTTGCAGAAGCCTCTTATTTAGTGTATTGCATAGGCATGTGAATTCAATTTCCATTCACTACAAATGACATGCTAAGAAAATGTTTTTGATATATCTATTATATACTTCTGTGAATTGAATTTTCACATTTTGTTTTTAAAATTTAAGATTGTGGATCGTGTTGGGCTATGGCAGCTACTAGTGTGATTGCAGACCGTATCAACATTTTGAGAAAAGGTTCTTGGCCTTCTGCATATTTGTCTGTCCAGAATGTTTTGGACTGCGGTAATGCTGGCACATGCGATGGTGGGGGAGAGTTAGGTGTTTATAAATATGCTAATGAACATGGCATACCAGATGAAACGTGTAACAATTACCAAGCTAAAGATCAAGGTGATCACATTACATGTTATGCAATTTCTGCCTTTAATAGACTTCCAGGTTTCTGTGGATGATATAATTAATATATGTATACATCTATTGGCGAAATTACGGCATTTACAATGTCTGCTCTGTATAGAGCATGATATAACAATACAATAACTATAGCTAGTACTTACTACAACTATTAATGCTACAACTACAGACTGATCAATTTTGACCTTCCATCTTATCACATTACATCTGATTCAAGTCATTCATTAACTGGTTTTAGTCCATTTCTGTAGAAATTCTTTTCGTTTTGACAACAGAGATTGTAGTAAGCATTTAGAGTGTGCATCAAACTTTTCATTAAAATCTGCTTCCATGCATTGTGTATAATGTCCCAGTAATAATTTTAATTTGCTGAATGGGTCACTACTCATGAAAGATATCCATGTGTTTTAACATGTGTTTTTAATCGCTTAAAAGCGATTTACCAGAAATATCTGTTTCCATCTTATTGAAAATAACGTTTCGTATCCTTTATAAATAACATAAGAAAAAAAACTACACAACTTCATATGATACATATACAAGGTACTGAAGGTACTGGGGTTACATAAAATATGAAGCAGTATATGTTACATATGCATCAGTGTGTTATTTGTAAATATTCATAATCAACAGACAATACGCATGAGCTAGGTACCTAAACTCATCTTGACATTTTATCAGCAGATAAATAAAACAATATTTTGAAGAAAACAAATGTTTTCAGTTCATTGAATGTTAAGCTAGCCCTACATTATCACAATAATCACCTGGTGAATGAGACTTGAAACTCAACTAACTTGGAAGGGTACACTTGTGGGATCATTTAGGTTTGACTCCTCAAAGCATACTGTGTAATTAGTCTATGTAATTTATATTTACAGAGTGCAATAAATTTGACCAATGTGGAACTTGCTCAACTTTTGGAGATTGCTACAGTGTCAAGAATTACAGGCAGTGGAAGGTTGGAGATTACGGTAGTATCAGTGGTCGAGAAAAAATGATGGCTGAAATATACAAAAATGGTCCCATTAGGTAGGTAGGAAAACTTGTCTTGTAAGAATGTCTTTGATGATGGGTTAGTGAAAAGGAATCATAAATCTCAATGAATATGCATTCAGTTATGGAAAAACTTTGGATCTAATTTAATTTACCATAGGTAACTAAGAATCAGAAAAGTTTATTTATAGAAGTGATCATCATTGGTATAAATATTGAGATAGCATTAAAACTATAAATATATACTTAACGTTTTGTTCGCGTAAACTTAATTATACATTTTTTTCTAAAATGTAATTTATTTTATCTTTAGCTGTAGTATTGTCGTCACAACAAATTTTGAAAAGTATACAGGTGGAATATACTACGAAAAATTTCTTCACCAAGAGGTATGTAATTTTACTATACTGGTATATACCAGTAATTAGTGTTTATAGCTGGAAAGTACTAGATGGGAGCTTGGTGGAGCAGTGGTTACCACGTATGCCTGGCATGTCAAAGGCCCAGGGTTCGATCCTGGGTCTGTACATGCCATTCAAGGTAAAAAAAATTTAAAAACTTTCAACAGTAGGGACTGTGTTTCCCTCGTGGCTCGGATGACTGCATTAAATGGCGGTCAGTCTATGTGAGGTCTATCTCTCAAGGATATTAAAGAACGGCTATTAACATCGGTAATTGACTGTCAAATTAGTCTTTCCTCTCCTTCAAAATATTAAGCAAGGCAATATTAATGTGTGTTGGTGTATAGTAATAGTAATAGCAATAGTAATTTATAGTACATATAAAAATAGTAATTAGTAACCCGGCTAGTCAGAGTTCGTATAAACTACGGCCCAGGAGTTATGGTAGTAGTATTCATGGATGGTGGTGGGAATGACCACTCGGTGGCGGCTCGGTCATTTGCGAAATACTTGCCAGCTTAGTACGTCTTTCAGACGAAAGACAGTAGTTCTCCTAGATAGGAGGAATTTAAATAAACAAATTAGCTTAGTTAGGTAATAACAGCTTGATATGCTTATGTGTTGTGATTTGTTGTGTGATGGCTACACATTTACATTTCTTGTTTACCACTTCTAAACCTTTTGATACATGTTTCACAACTTATGTACTAAGTACAAATACTTCAAACGCAGCTGGCATAATTTCAAGTGAATGCCCTAGTTAAATTGAGCTATATGAGCAGAAGTTGTTTTTTTTCTGCAGTACTTACTTTCTGATATATGCCTCTGAACCTGTGATGCTTAAAAAGTATTTAGTCAATCGTGTGTTCACAGTAACTCAAATAGTTACGTGAGTATTTTTAAATAGATGCCTTTGATCTCATTGTGCGAATTATTATTATTATTTTACATTTCAGACAGACCATAGCATTTCTGTTGTGGGATGGGGAGTTGAAAAAATAAATGGAACAGCTGTTGAATACTGGGTTGTTCGCAATTCTTGGGGACAGCCTTGGGTAGGTTATAATAATGATTTTACTCTGAAATTTTGTGCAATTCCATTTCTTGCAACACTACACTTTGGTTCAGTTGAAGTGCAGAAAGTTTGTTTTCTATATCACATTTTAAAATTGATTCAAAGCATTTAAACTTTTATTCACTTGCTTATTAGGTTTTTGTAATTATAAATTGTAATTGTAAATGTAATTTACTGAATTTTCTTCAAAAACGCTATAAGTCCTCCTAATAATTCCTCCTAAAACAAATGTATCAGCTGCATAAATGTCACTAGTGTTTTCTTTGAAAAAAAGCATTCTGCTATTGTTTTGTTTTGTTTTATAGTTGTGGAAGTTTTGTAATTATAGGGTGAAAATGGTTGGTTCCGCATTGTAACCAGTGCTTATAAAGGTGGCAAAGGCAGTGATTATAATCTCGCCATTGAAACAGAATGTGCCTATGCAGATGTAATTATGCCATAACATGTCAATAACTAGTGGGATTTTATTGAAGAATGATCACAATGAATGAAGACAATGTCATGCTACAAGCGATGCAAACTTTTCACTGTTCTACTTTGCATATTAAAATATTTGTTATATGAATCCACTATCGTAACGAATTTCTTAGCCATAGTCTCTTCATTTGATGGTGAATGACTGGCTTAATACTTGTTCATTTGTAGAGCTGAAGCCTTAAGTTTTGTTAAAAAGCACCGTGTTGTATTCAAAGTCAGATGTAGATTTTTTATTAATAAATATACAACTTTTGTAACCATGAGACATAAACATTCCGGGTTTGGTGAAACATGTAACAAGTAACTAAACTGCAGTTACTGTACCATTTTTTGTTTTTTTATAAAGTTAATTTTAAACTTTGCTTCATAGACGATGTATTCTATCTAACTTTGCGTCATTTTTACAACCAGTTTTGACATATATTATGTATACTACCATTTTTATGGTCAGTAGAAGATCTGCTTAAATTTAATTGTATTCTAGTTACTATGTATTTATCTTTCTACACTTCTACCATGTTTGTCACATTATTTGTGATCTGTTAAAGTTATTTGTACATTATACTTTTATTAAAATTTAAAGTTTTGCTATTCAATGAAAGCCACAGCAATTATATATGTTCTAGAGGGTGACCAAAGAATAAGTGCATCAGTTCTAGAAAAATCCAAGATGGTCACCGTTTTGGGCTCAGCCAGTTCAATGAATACAGCCGGTTCTTAGAATTATATTATTTGCAATAAATAGATTAAATAGAAATTAAATGCATCAAAAGACTTAGTAACGATGTAGCCATTCCTCAAATACTTTTCAATTGAGGGAGAATTTATTTGAAGAAGAAATAAATGTGAAATAAATACTATCCACTATAAATGGATAATTATATTGGGTCTAACTTGATTAAAGTCGAGTTTTACTACCGTTTTCGTAAAATTCTTCACTATGTCATTGATCGAATGGTGGACTCATTCTTGAGCTGACTAACTGGAACTTTTCAATTTTCCTTTTCTTCATATTACCTGGTAACATCTTCATTATATTTAAGTTACTTTTGCCTTATTTTTTTTAAAATGATTACTTCCATGGTCATATAAAAAAAAGCCATGTACGTAAGACATTACGTTTCACGCATCACGACGTCCAAAGCAGTAATTTATTTGTAAAACAAAATGGAAGACAGAAAAAAGAATCAACGCAGACAGTTAGACAAAAGAAAGAAATCAAAGCCGTCTTAATTTGTGTAGTCGCAAGGTAATTATGGTAAACCAGTAAATGTTTTTAATTGATCTCATGAGGAATTTTAGTCTAGTTTAAGGCGCCTTAATGATTTAAAATGTATAGATGTCGGAGAATCTGAAGTACACTTTGGTATTATTAGGCTCAGGATCGAGCGTTCGGCCGACAAAAGCTACTTGCCCGCCTCTTGCCTGGTCGTAAGTCCGACTGTTCCTTTTGATACTGATAGAAGGGTTTTGTGAGTCTATATTATTTTGAATTTTCAATTTCTTTATA
>JAOXYB010030543.1:0-14789 GCA_028565635.1 Phoronis ovalis
AGTTCCTAGCTGTAACCGTCTTCGAGATATAGCTTGCTGAAAATTGGAAGAAAAAGAAAAAGAAGAAGAAAGAAATCGTACAAAACCAATAGGTTTGCTCCCTTATAGGAGCAACCCTAATTAAAGCAATGTAATATAAATAGAAGTGTCAATTTAAACAAACCGTCTTGCTTTCGACAGAAATTTGATGAAATTATAGAAAAAGTAAAACAACGTATGTATTTGCCAACTAAATGTTCGAACAGCTCTGTTGAATATAAAAAATATATTAAATAAAAAGCTAGCTTATTTAATAAATCTTATTTTTTTATTGTTGTGGTTAAATATAATTTTTTGTTTAAGCTGCATAGTTAATAAGTACAGTTCCCTTTCACTATAACATTTTAATAAAATTTTAAAGTTGGGTATTCAAATATATCGATTTCTGAACATTTGATACTCGCCAGGAATATTATTTATTGTCAGAAAATAAATTGCTATAAAACTACGTTGCGATGTTTAACTCGGACCAAGGCCATCCGGAAAGTCACCCCACCCACCAGATTTTATATGACCTAAAGTAAGCATACCTACAGTACAGCGCACGATTACTACCGTATTTGGTGATAAGTCCAGGTACGGTATAATACTAGTCTAGTGAGTAACGTGTTTCAAGATGGCTTTCAAATGAGATACCAATTTATTGTTTCAAGCATAAATTCAGACAATTTAGGATATCAGTGTAGCAGTCTTTTTCTTATAGTTGGTGTACCAGTATTGATAACAAACCTTTGACTTTTGTGTCTGACGATGCTATCGTGGCGTGGTCAATGATGAATCCTCAAGTGGAGAAACTGATGGACATAAAGGTAAAAATAATAACCTCAATATAAAAAAGATTCGACTAATTATTTTCCTGTGAGATATATATTACTGATACGTAAAATTTTTATTTTGTAGATTTGTCTATTGTATTCATTTTTGCTTGATAAAAGTAGCTAGATGAAAGTTTTCTTGGCGACAACACTTTACCTACTTTGTATTCTGTTAATATAAATTTTAATTTTATAATTATAATACACCACCGTATTTCTAAAAGTCAGATCAGCAAATATTTATATTGTTTTTAAAATAAATACTATACGTAATAAGAGCCGAAATCTAGAGGAAATTGTGAAATTTATTAACTATCTTCACTGTGAGGCAAGAAAAATAACATCGCACTGGTTTTTAGCTTGTTGAAGAACGACATTTTTGTCGATTTATTTTGAAAGGGTTTGTTTCCGGCAACGCCCCTCGTTATGCTTGTTCATTGATAATATAAAGAATCATTCTATCAGGAAAGAGTTTACATTTAAAAATATGACCAAACACTTAACTGTGTTTGATATGCAAACAACTGAATGTATAATTTTAAATCAATGATATGTGACAAAGATGTTTTCTTTGTTCGTTTCTCAACTCTGAAGGTTCATTTTGAGTTATGTATAGTGCATGTGTACTTAAACACATACTGATGAACATTTAATGTTGTTTTTAAAGGGTAGGTTGCAAAGACTGCATCGTGTTACTGCAGGTTCTAAAATGCGGCACTCCCGGCAGACGGTGTTACAACTCCTACCACCGTTTGTAATGAACATGTTTGAGGCTGGAGATACAGATAAGGATGGCAAATTGACCGTGGAAGAGTTTAACAATATGTATGATGGATTTGATTCAGATGGTAAGACAAATAAAAGATCTCATCATCAAGTCGCAGATAAGCTGGTATTAGCAAACTTTACATTCTGGCGCAATCCTCTTACTCAAACATGCTAATAGATCATTAATGCTGTACTTCTTGCAGATTAGCAAAATTATGAACAAAAACTATTTCTGCAATTCTAGTGAATCATGGCCTCCCGTGATTGAGTTACAGTATATATCTAAAGTAACGTTGTTGCGAGTTCAAAAATAATGTTCGTAGCATTTAAAAGACTATAATATATAACCAAGTAACAAGTAACAAGTCTAGCATATGAGAAAGGATATGGTTTATATATTGGCTATTATATAAATTATATATATATAATAAGCAATTCCAACAAAATGTTTACATAGACATTTTTATAACAAAGTTATATAATATTTGCATACTTGATATATTCATATGGGATCTAGTTTTTATGCTTACAGTGCCTGTAGCCTAATTAATAGTCTAAATCATAAAAAAGTGTTGGTAACCTTTTTGCACGAAATGTTTGCGCAATAATCAAATGCCTAGTAGTAGTGCAACGTAAGTCGAAACTACACGTTTTCCGTTACAGGCGATCACGAAGTTGACCAAGAGGAATATGTCACTAATTTTATTACTAATGGTTATGGTACAGACCGAAGGATAGCCCTAGCGTTGTACAGACGGGGTGATTTTAATAGAAATTCAGTTTTGGATTACGGTGATTTAAATATCGTTCGCGGACAATTTGACTTTGATGGTGAGCATTATTTTAGCATGATTACCATATATTACATGTAGGCTGCTGTAGAAATAGCTTTTAAGAGATGCTTTTTGAGAAATCTCCCAGCTAAATAAGGAACTAATCATTCTTACTCGGTTCATTTTTCCTTGTTCGGCTCAAAATCAGATAAGCAAAAAGGAAATAATTTCTTTTTCCTGATTCAAAATCTACAATCGAAGGAAAGGGAAATGGTTCCTTTATCTTTATTCAGATTTAAAAAATGGAAAAGGAAAAAGGAATTGGTCATTTTTCCTTATTCAGATCAAAAGTGAATAAGGAACTCAAAATGCAATAAGGAATAAAGAAATATTTCCTTTTTCCTTATTCGGCTCAAAATTGGGGTTCTCGAGACTCAAACTAGGATCCTCTTTTCTTTTTTTAAACCCGCAATCGAATAAGGAAAAATGAAATATCCCCTTTTTCCTTATTAAATAAAGAAAAAGGAAAAAGGAACCAACTTAATTGACATACACTTGCTTAACTAAATCACACGTGACAAATTTTAACCAACGATATGTGTTGTTTATCAATGAGAGTGTAATAATTACTTTTGTCAGCTAAGCTGAGAGAAAAATTGGGCTTAGCTAATTCAAGAGACTTTTAATTCAAATTACAAAATATTTTTTTACTTCAATCTGCATTTTTGCAAAAGCTATGAAACTAATCGATTTTTGTACTTTATCCAGCCGTTTTCATTTTGTTTTAATCACAGAAAAGAAAAAGTATATTCAAACACAGGTAAAAGCGCTAAACATGGGTCTCAAAATTTGGGGTTTTAGTATGATTGTAATACTCCACCATAATTACGTGACGTGACATACCCGCTTGTCCACTGTTTAAGGTTTTAAATAATTTTAAATTGTTAAATTTATAAACCAAAATTAAGATTTATCCAACACTGTTGGATGATATTATTATAGTATAAGTAAGCAATTGCACTTCAGTGTTATCAGCTGTGTCCTCTCAATATCTTGGCGACCTTTGGTGGGAAGAGCAAACTAAAAGATTTTCTCTGAATGACTGACATAAAAAATTTTGCTACAGTGTTTTGTGTTTTTTATTTGAAGGTGATGGCTTTGTTACAGAGGAAGAGTTTAAAAGAAAATGGCAACAGGTATTGTTAACACTGCATTAATTATGTCAGATGTTTTTCTTTGGGAGCGTACTTCGTTCCCTTGTCGTCCTGCATGTTTTCTCTCAACAAACTACTATTTTGCACATGTTCCATTTTTCGTTTATCTCACATGTTTCCGATTTACACCTTTGCTCCCTTCTCGTCATAGCAATGGCGACCTGTCTTAAATGTTATAGAACGGGATCTGGTCAATAACAGATGGGCGACTGCATGCATCTATTAAAACGTAGGAATAAAGAATCTGTTTGCATAATATTTACTTTTCTGAGTTTCCTGGCCGACCGTATAAATTGTAATCAATTTTATAAAATGTTTAATCTTTTATGCCCATCCACATAGTGGCTGGGCATATAGTCGTAGTGATGGCGTCACCGTTGTCAACGTCGCATGAAACATTTCCCTTTATCTCGCGATAACATCTTCAGTTTTTACCCGATCAGCTTCATATTCGGTACAGGGTAAATACTGATTAAACATGATTAAAGTACAGGACGGTTATACTTTTGACCTTGATTACTTCCAATATTGCCGACTGGCGGCCATGTTTGTTAGAGGGCACGTAACGTACGTTGCATCTATAGCCGCGAAGACGAAGCGCTACTTGGACGATTCCAAGGTGGTTCTAGGAAGGCCATAGGTTGGTGGGCGTAATTGGTTAGGTGACATTTCAAAATGACCTTGACAAGTAGGTCAAATTCCAGTACGAATCTTCAACATTTTTACCGGTATTTTTACCGTGCGTAACACTTTCTTTGTCTTGCAATAACTGCGTCAGTTTTTATCCGATCAGCTCCATATTCGGTATGTACAGAGTAAGTACAGGTCAAGGTACAGGTTATGTATAATATTGACCCAGATTACTTCCAACATGGCCGACTGGTGGCCATATTTGTTCATGAGAGGGCATGTCACGTTGCGTTTATAGCTGCAAAGAGGAAGCGCTGCTTGGACGATTCAAAGGTGGTTCTAAGAAGGCTATAGGTTGGTGGCCCAAATTGGTCACTTTTTCACAAATTAATCCCTAAAATGTGTCCACTTTTCCCAGAAATCTCCGTAAAGATTGGTCCACTTTTCAACAAACACTAAAAATGGGTCGTTTTTTCACGATTTTATTTAAAGGTAGCAATTCCAGGGAACTTTTTCGAGAAAAAACCTTAAACATTGGTACTTTTTGTGATAGAAAAATCCCTAAAAATTGGTGGATATCTTGAGTTTGGGCTGCACATCCCCATCTAAAAATATGGTCAGTACTCCCCCGGGGGTAACGCATTGGACAGCACATACAGTCATTTTAAATAACAGTACCCCACCAAAACAATGATAAACCAGATTATAATGCATGATGTATTCTATTCTTTTCTAATGTAAAAAATCAATAATGTTAAAAAATATAATCATGCACATTGGATGGGCATAGGACATGACAAATGTCTTGTTTACAGTATACTTTCATACATTCATTTGCCAGTTGTTTTTGTCAACATGTTTAATCGTGTTAATAGAGATTATTTGTACTTTAAAATGTACAATAAATACAGCAACCTCTCTCAGTATTTGACCTACTGTACGTAGCAAATTATTTTATCAGCTACCAATCAAAATCATCTTTACTGGTGGTAATAGTTCTCTATATAAAATAAATGTTCAAATGTGCAGGAACCCTGCACTAAGTGAAAAGCATGTGAAATGTCTATTGCTATCTCTTGTTTATTTTAACATGTTAAAATTATTTTTCAGGTAATCAAACTAGTCATGACACGTAGTGGTCGTGGAGATCGTCATAATTTCGGCCTTAATACTTTCGGTCGTCATGGAAGGCAAACGCCTTAGACAGAAATGCAGTTTTAAACTCCCAACTAATGACACTCTACGTGCTTAGAAACTAAAACTTTACTTTTCAGCTCAAAATTTCTGTATAATTAAAAGATTAATGTAAGGATGTTATTTAAAACCGAGAAAAGCGAGTATGTGAGCTAGACAATAATTCATTTACAAAGACAATAAGTTGAAGATGTTCTGCAGGATGCTGCTGTGATCCTCCATAGTTTAATTTTGACAACTTGATGTTCACAGGTATAATTGCGATGGATTTTAGAATTTTGCTATTCTAATAATTTAGTTACTTTGTGGTTCAGTAAAATAAGTTAATGCCACAAATGTGGTGATCAGATGGACATCTTGGCAACGACGAGTGAATTATAATGAAAGCAGGAGTAAATACGTAGGACGCCCCCATGTGGAGGATGAGTGATAAACTTATATTTTATATGTTATTTGTTATTTACATGTGCACGTGATAACATTTTTTTGGTTTTGACATATATCAGTATATTATTTTTTAGTTGTTGTTTTCGCATACATATATTTGCATGCTCTAGCTGGAGAGTTTGCAAGTCCCCGGGAGTAAGTTCAATGTCCAAATCACCTTTCTCACAGTGCTTTGTAACATGTTCCTCATGTTATACAATTTCCGACCCAGTGAAAGAAAATCAGAAATAAAAACTGTTATATTAAAAATCTAATACATTAACATTTTATCCTTCTTCCTATAGATATAAAAAAAAATGTTTGCTATACTAACAATGTATGTATTAAGTTGTTTTAAAGAAATAAAAAATAAATTGTATGATATTTTTCTAGGTTAATATGTTAGAACTAATGTATTTTGTTTTTGGATGTTGTTTTGTTTACAAAAACAACATCCTATGTTAGAGTCAGTCTTCACAACAAGAAACAAGAAACAAGATCACACTAATAATTAATAGAGTGCTGGGATCGAGTGGCTCCATAATCCCCGGAATAGTCCAACGCTTTATTCGTAAAATATTACATAATTACATTAATCCAATTTTAATTATAAATGTCAATTGCCAAATCTTTGTCAATTAAATATATTATAACATATTATACTACTTTAAACAGTAGTTATTTCAGTGTTTGTTTTTATCCAAGAATTTCACGCTATTTCAAGACCAGATACAAGATAGTTCAATGCAGTTCAATGTATTATCAAATGTCTTATGCTCCATCTGGTAAGAGAATATTTGTCTTGATTTAAATCTCTGCTAAATGCCATCCTACAGGAATATTCATTCACTCACTCTAAAAACAACATCCCTATCACCATAGGTGATCTTGTTACATAATTTTATGATTTCATTGACTATTATTTTCTCACTTTGTTTTAATCTTACTTTTTCATAAATGATGTTAAATATTTTTTTCTAAACGCAATTTTGACGAAAGATACGAATATTCTACTGCTAAATGGTATCCTATTACTACAATGGGTGTAAGAAAATTCAATCTTGTGCAGTTAAAAAAATACTCCTAATTAAATACCTATTCGGTAGGTAGCGAATGATTAATCTCATGGTTTTTCTTTGTAACATAAACAGGAAAGGTATTTTTTTAAACTAATTATTTTTTCATGCATTCTTCAGTTTAAATGCAAAAAAAGTACAAGAGGCTGTTGTTTATTGAAGTACTTTTTATTGCTGTATGGGTTGGTACATAATACAACTGTCCCTGAACATTTATAAAATTAATTGGAACTTACATCCAAAGCTAGAGTCTCGCCATACTTTTTAAGTAAAAAATCATGAATAATCCAAGTTACATTTTATCACACAACATAAATGTTTCCCGAAACATTAACATTCAGCAGGTATATTGGTATTTTCAGACTCGAGTGTGAAATGCATTAAATTTAATTATCGTTTAATGACACCTCATAAAAATTACAAGGTACATCCTACGGGAAAACTCAATGGATCTAATTCATACTCACTACTATACATTTTTAACGAAAAACCTTTCGCATTCTGTACTGCATAACTGTCCCACACGGCGCTACATGAGCCCGTATGTGACACAACGCCTTTCTTTATAATGAACCAATACAACAAATTGTGCAACTTCACTCTTTAATAATCCTGTCTTAGGCACCTGATTAATCTTGGCTAGTGATGAAGGAAAAATACTGAATTTAAAATCCCACAGTCAGGAAATTCAACTGTTCGCTGTAGAAATTATCAAACGGCATGGTATCATTTTAAGATTGATATAAAATTTTCTTGAACAATTTTTTACAGTGCAAAGATAATGGGAAAACTATGCACGTAGCTATGCAACTAGAGCGTAAAAATATACTTTTATTATTATTTCATCGTTGTTGTTTTATTTTGATGAAATCATTTGTCGTCATCTTTATGAATAAAAATTATTTGATTTGTTTTTACTTTTTTGTCAAAAAACATCATTGCACTCAGGTCGATGTCCATTGTGAAAAGCAGGTATCCCGATAGATGGCAGCTCGTGTCTCCTTGTCGCTCTACTGACGGAACGCGTCTCCGGAGGAATAGCACCAAGCCAAATTTGTATTTTAGATCTCAGTACAAAAATGATAGTAACAGAACCTAAATAAAAATGTTATATATAATTGTTTCGTTAGTACTATTTCTTTTGCGTCCCGTTTAAAATATTTATTTGGTTATTCATCAAATTTTGAAGGTGCAACTTGTACTAGGTCAAAGGTCAAGAAATCTCATTCGCTCCTTTGCCCATAGAAGAAGCGGGCGTTTTGAGGTGAGTGTTACTCATTTTTAGTCAGAATTTAATGAAGAATTCATTTAACGGCGTGTTTTACCCATTAAATTGACTGCTGTATATAATACGTTCTTTTCTACCATTTGACGTACAACTGTTTAAATCATAAAAAGATCTAATTTAAATTAATAGCCTGGAATGGGATCCAAGAGTGAAAGTGCCTCAATGATTGTGATTGTAATCTGGGAAAGTATATAGCCTGTCGATACTGTTTGTTGCAGTGTTTAGGCTCTTACTAAATTCTTGTTAAATGAAGGAATGCCATAATTACATTAAGTTTTGTTCTTCGTTTGCATAGTTACAGTGTTTAAATTAATGTACTTGGTTGTTCTTTTCATCATCTGAAATTTTATGGCTTCTGGCAATTAGAACTCGGATGGCTTCATGCAATAATGCTATAGATAATTCCCTGTCCTACTTAAAAAATCCTATTAGTTTTAACAGAGTCATTAGTTAAAATAAATCAGTTTAATTTATTTTTTTAATTTTTGCAATCCTGACTTCAGCATTCAACATTTTTTCTATCTGAATACAGATGTGTTTAGCATATGCAGATATGGTTTTTCTGTTGTTTTATTTTAGAATATAGAGTTTTATATATCCTAATTTTGTTAAATAGGTTGCATTTTTTTCTCTAATACGTACAAAATCTACAACTTTTGTTATGAAAGAATTTAAGCATTTCTGGCCTAGAAGTTTATGTATGAAGATTAAAAGTTATGATTAGAAATAAGTAGAATTTCTTTTGAATGGGATGCAATTGCCCACCCCTGTCTTTGTTTATATGTCTGTTTTACTCATTATAAACAAGAAGATAACCTAGGGTTATACATGTTAAAGAATTTAAAAATTTACATTCCCTTGTCAAGAAACCAAACATTTATTGATGTCTTTAAAGGAAGATCCAGTTGTATCTGCTTCTAATCTTGTGTGTGGGAGGCATTTTATTATCTAATGAATTCCCAGAATAAATTTAGGATACTGTAACATAAAGAGCATGGCTTCTAATCAGGTTCATCATAAGTTCTTGTTCAAACATATGTCATGTCACTCCATAAGATAAAAAAATCATAATATCTTTAAATAAGACATTGATTTCAATAATTTGATCCTGTAATTTGATTCCTTTGGAGGCAATATTCATAGGGGTTGTAGTTAGTCACAGTTTAGACAAATTGTCTTGTATATTTGTTTAACAGTGGTTCTGTTATGCAATTGTAGAAGTAGATAAATAAATTCACAGCTTCCTATACATATTGTTGTACTTCCCTATCACCTTTGTATTCTTAAATTTTTGTTTACATATTTATGACTAGCCAGCAGTTGAATCTAATTTTGTTGAATTAATTCCTTGAGAAATTATCAGATAAGTGATTACTATGTATATCAAGTGGAAACTTATTTTGCTTTCTATCCTAGCAAGTGTTGTTTACAAAAAATTGATCTAGCTACTTTAGCTGAAGCATATTACTGCTTGTTATTGAATGAGTAAGCTTGCTAAGTCTCTTGATCCCAATGCATGAAACACCGCAAAGCAGAATATATATTAGGACTAGGTTGATTCTTTATTGTAAATAAAAATTGTTTGTTAATTGGGAAAAAATTATAAAAAAATTAGTAGTAAATGTAACAGTTGAATATTAAAACTGTATAATGGTGGAAGTGACTAATATTCCCTAGCCTTATTTTCTTTTGGTATAATTTAGCCAGAAAGTCTGAAAATATCAAGTAATTAAGACACTAACAAATTACAACATCAAAGAAAACATTATGGCTTTCCAAATCCATCAGAATCTCAGCTGTACAACATTATAATAGATTACACAAGAATGCTACTTATAAAGAAGATGTAAGGACCATAAAAATATTACATTCTATTTAGTTGTGAAGAAGCTGGCAAAAATGTTATGCTCTTATTATTAATACCATGGTAAGAATGGCATTTTATTCACAAATCATGCTGGTGGATGAACATAACTTGCTGAGTATATAAAGTCCTGAAATCTTCCACTATAACACTTGTAGTCTTTTGTCTTTGTGAGTGGTAGCCAAAGTCCTGTTGAAATTGCGTATGTTCATGTACAGGTGCTTTGCAGCTAATAAAACACCATCACACTCATTTCAAGGACAGACCATGTTTCTCATTATTAAAATTTGAAGAAAAAAAATGCCGCTGATCTTCAAGCTGACTAGAGGCTCAAACTGGTCCGTGATAACAAGAATATGTGCTTTAATATACAAAAATGTTGTGCTGTCGGTTTAAGTTTGCTTTTTCAGTTGAACTTCGGTGCCTTGTGTAAGCAGGAATTCTGATTCATAAACCAATGTGTTTGTACTGAATGTCATTTTTACAGAACATGTAACATAAAAAGCTGCCTTTGTCAGCAAGTTGCTTCTGGTAAACATGGTAGTCCAGGTGTGTTGTCTGAGGTTCTACTGTTGATTTTATGTATTAGCTGCCATCCTAGAGCTAAAAGGCAAAATCAACAGCTGAAACAAGAATCGGACTAGTAGACATGCAAGTTGTATGTATGAGAAGATCAATGAGAAAGGGGTACTCAGAATTTTCTTAAATTTGTTAAATCAGATCTGGCTTGTACTGGCACTCTGCTGTGAGTAATAATTAATAGATAACATATTTGGGTTTGTTTGTTTGGTGTCAATCTTTTGTCTTTAAACTCTTTGGGACATTATTATTCATCAAATAAGTGTATGATAACCACACAGTTTATATGTTTTGTGTAGTGAGGCAAGAAATAGAGATAGTACTGAAGTAGTTGTTTCCACCTCCTGTTGGCAAAGTTTCTGAACAGACATAGTTTTTGAAAGTTGACTAAACTTTGATTTGTGTGGCTGTATAATTATCAGCCAGTTGAAATTCCAGTGCTTATGTTTTGTAGCTGTTTAGACCATTCATTGAATTATGACATAACAGTTGGCATCATTTTCTGTAAGAAGACTTTGTCAAAACAATATGCCTTCATTAAGGCCCTGTCATTGTTCATGTAAACAATGTTTGATTTCATGGGAGAGAAGTTGAAAGTTTTATAACTTTTAAAAAGTTCATCAAAGTTCACAAGTTCTGATCAGGATTTTAATAGGAGCAATTGTCTGGTTACAAATTTGCTGATAGAAGAGGCTGTTTATTTGTCAGCAGGCTTTCATAAGGAGTTAGTAGGAAAAAGGGCATTGGATCTAGTTGGATAATTTGATTACAGAAAATTGCAACCACCTTGTGTTTCACCTAAACACAGCAAGAAACAGTTTAAGAATTTGGTCCTTGTTAAGGTTGGCATATAAACAAGACCCTGTTTGGAAAAAAATTGTAAGCATTTTTAAAGCTTGCTATTTTATTGACTTTGAGGAAATTTGATAAAATTGAAGTTTTAGTTTATTTCTCAAATTTGCTCAGTATGAAAATTTTTATAGATCAAATGAATGTCATTTCTTGATGCTGTTAGTTTCAAATGGTAGTACATTGTACTATGTTCTTCATTGGAATGTACAGATTTCAGAAGTGATGTGCTGTTGTACCATTTATCATTTTTTGTACATACTGACCTACCATACTAATTATCTGGACACATGAGCTTCTGATATTCTGAAACCATATGCTTGGTGTCTGCCTTGATCAATCTGTTGATAGTTTTGATAAGAATTTTAATTCAGTTTTCCTTCTGGTAGGCAAAAAGAGACAAAAAAAATCAGTATAATTTGAAATTGTCTCAAACAGATATGATAGGGTGTGGTTTAAAGATACTCTTTATTGATATAAGCTCCATTTTTGTTATTTTAATTTGGAATATAAATAATTAGGTGTTATAAAACTTACATTATTATTTTTAAAAATTATTAAAATAAGCTAAAGTCAGTATGTTGATCTTGTAACATCAGCAGTTTGTCTATAATGAAGTAGCAGAATAAAATTATAAAGCACTGGTGCAGTTAACTACCAAACTTACTACTCAGTATTCTTTTTACTCAAAAGTAGTTAGATACAAGCACTGAACACAAAGATCTAAATATTTTACATTATGTATATATCTTTAATAGTATAATTTACCATAAGTTTATTTCAATTATTTCATTCATAAGTCATGAATAAATTAATTGAATTATAAGTTAAGTAGGTGAAATCTGAGAAATTATAAGCTCAAGCTTTTTGGCTTCATTGAAAGTATTTTTTAATTAAATAGGGAAACTGGTTAACAAAAAGCTACTTTCAAAGAAATGTGTTTGGCACTTGAGACAACTTATCCAATTTTACATTAATAACAGGTAATTGGGTGAAAATAAATATTGGAATGTAATATTGAAGTGATATCCAAATAGTAATATTAGAACATTTCAAGGTTTTATGGTAAGAAAACCTTAAATAGAAACCACACACAGAGAATAGTTTGGAGAAGGAAGATACAGATGCATCAATGGTATTTAAAAAAACTTATAATTATTTAGGGCATCTACCTTAAGCCTCAGTGCTAGAACTATGTATAAATTATAGATGTCTTTTCAATACATATTGTTTATACATTGCAGTTACATTTGATCTTGGAATATATATATATATGTATATATGTATACACTAATTTTGGGAGAACACTGTCAGCATACAATTAGCTTATTGTTTTAACTCTCAGGTCACCTGGTGCAAACCTAATACATGAAAGGTTCTGTTAATCAAAAAAGACAGAAGATACATAAAATTAATCAAATATATATGATCTCTATAAAAAGTGACGGTGTTGAGGTAAGTTTTACAGTCGTATTTAGTTTTAGTATTAGTTTTAGATGTACTTACACGCTAAAGTTAATTAAATGATTAAATAAATTAAATTAAAAGTTTAATCTGATGATTCATCAAAGTTTCTAAGCCCAGCTTTTGCTCTCTGAATATTGTAACCTTTAAAAATCTGAGATTTATTCAATTGGGATATCCTGTTCGACTCATTGTTCCTGGGAATGCAAGACATAAATAAGTGTAATAACCACTTAATTAATATGGTTATGTAATTTTACCAGGCAAGTCAAGTACTGTGTAGGTGTAAGATACCAATGTCATAAACAATGATGAAGGTATAATTTTAGGAAATGGGAAACAGGATTAACCTCAAATGACAGTAATTTAATAAGCCCCATTCATAAAGAATAAATTAAACTCACTTTCAAGATTAGTTTATCATTTGTTTCATCATGTGAACACTTACAGGATAAGTCATGAAATTAAGACAAATCTTTCGTTTTTAATCCTCGAATTCATGAAGGTGAAGGTTAAAGCCACAATTTGCTCTGCTAGGCAAGTCAGTCTGTGAACAATATGGAATTTTATATTGCAGAAGATCAGAATCGTTATTAAAGTTTGACAAGATACTTTTTCTGACTAACATTATTTTAATTGTGTTACAGATTGTCCATTCGGACAGTGCTTTAGTCGTGTAATGGGTGTCAGCTTAATTATGGCTATCATCAAGTATACAAAGTAACCTTCCAAATGCCCCCTGTTCTCTGGGAATTATGTTTCCCATGTTTAAATGTGTTTCGTTATGAAATGAAATAAAATCTTAAAATAGACCTGTACATCTAAATGATGTTTGTGCAAGTAGAACCACAGAGAGACCACATTTAGATTTCCAGAAGAAAGAACATTGCAACTGCTGAAAAGTATAGAAATATTTAGTCTGTGCTCAGACAGATTTTTATTTGTTGACATCGTTTTAAGTAATCTGTGAAGGGAATATGGCAAAATTCAAGAACAATTGAAGTTTAACTTATGACATGACATCCCCAGGGTGGGGATTGTTGACTTTGAGGTTACTAGGTCATCTGAAAATCAAGTTGCGATAATCTCCAAATTGCATTAAAACTTTCAAAAATGAGGCTCTCGTGTCATTTAGAAATCTTGGGTCATTTTGAGGTCAATAGCAGGGCTACCTAACCAGCGTAGACTCGAACCGTCAATCCGCACTCTAGCACCTATTTCCTACCGTTCGAACCCTTTTTCCGGGTTTCTCGCCGAAATTACTGCTACTTGAACCATCGTTTCTGTAGACTCGCACAAGTTGCCCGGAACTTGTACAAATTTATGGAGAATCAAATACTTGTTGAGCAGCAGGTTCGAGTCTCCAGAAATCTGTACTAGTCCCTGGCAACGGGTGCGAGTCTATGGAAATGACGGGTCGAGTAGCAGGAATTTCGGTGCGATACCCGGAAAAAATGTTCAAATGGTAGGAAACAAGTGCGCGAGTGCGGATTGACGGTTCGAGTGTACGCTGGTTAGCTAGGCCTGAATCAGCCCAGAAAATTTTGAAGTTCTTTTTTTATACCTATTATGATTTTTTTGTTATTTACTCCATTACTGGTTTGGTACTGTCATTAATATTTAGGGGGTTAATTGGTTTTTCAGACTTCTGTTATATCTAGCCTTAACGTGGCGAGAACCGTTAACATATTGTAACTTGCAAAAAATATTGATATTTTCTTTTTTGTGAATTTTGCTTGGCCATATTCTTTGGAATAAATTTACAAAATAAATGCTCACTTTTCTCGTCGATTTTTAATGAAAAAACAGC
>JAOXYB010030554.1:0-14788 GCA_028565635.1 Phoronis ovalis
GCGCGTTCAGGGGAGATGACCTCTATGAACTTTGCTAGATGGTAGCACAAACCGGGAAAGATTCAAAATTACATAGCACAAACGTATTTTATGCAAAATGATTATTTTCATTTAATTAGAACATGTTGAAGTACTGCCTATATATCGTCACCTGGGAGGAAAGGGGTAAGTGTAAACATAGCTTTACTCTACAATTTTAGGTCAGCTGTGCAGACACATTACGACATTGAAGCCCAGTGTTAATATTAGATACAAGCATGCAACAGTGAAGGTTATTGAAATAAAGAATTTCTTTATCAAGTAAAAGCCACAAAACCTGATTCCTTCAGTTTATCCATAACCATTTTAAAGGCAATGTAGGAATAACTGGTTTAGAACCATTGTTTAACCATCACCTCTAAATCATAATATTTTCAAATGCCATATGTCAGTCAATAAATTATACAGTAACTAAATTATTTTATGCCATTCTACACAATATTTAGTTTACTGACAAATTAACGAAGAGTGTAAAGTTTGCTATACCTTTTTGCCAGATAATTTCAGACTCAGTGCTTTTTTCGTTACATCTGTTGCGTTTAAGTCTGCCTCTGAGATAGTAACTATACCCAGTGAGCCATTTTTTTCAATTTTCTCAAAATTGTCTTTTTCCATTTTTTTTTTTTCGTATTCCTTTTCAAGCTTTTCTAAGTCTTGTTTGTTCATCATGTGATTCTCTGGATGTGCAACATTGTCTTCGCTTTTAGTAGGTGGCAAAGGATCTAACCCCAGACCTGAAGAATTGGCTAAACCACATAAATATTAACATAACTAATCATATATAGATGTGAAGACATATTTCAAGTGCACCTCAAAGAAACGAAACAAAATGACATGTCTCCCTGAGGAAGTAATTTCTGCTCGACTTCTTATCAAACAAGTCTCGTTCGATTCTCCAGTGACTATGAATAACATTATAAGTAGTGATATGACTTAGTATCCATTATGATCAAAAACCTCTAAAACCAACTAACAAATACACAAATCATTGCCACAATGCCTGACTTTCACTTTGATTTATTGAAACCTGTGTAAACATTTTTGCAAATGAGTTAAGCTGATTTCAGTCTTTCATAACTTATGTTTACCATACCTGTTAAGGGTCCTTCCTCACCATCCACTAGGCCTATTTCTTCAAGGGTTTCATTATCTTCATTAAGGGATGGTTCTTGTCCTTTGAGAAACAATTCTATTTGACCTGTACAACAAAAACAAATCTGTGTTACTCAAAGTCAAGTTTCAAATTCTGCTTATCTAAACCCTGAATTTTAATTTAGAATTTAACTTATGGTCCATGTATATGTAGCTGCAAAGGCATACAAAATGCAGATTCAAACTTATGAGCAGAACATGAACATAACTCGAAGCACAAAAATTCTCTGTTGTTTTACAAATGATATTTATTTTGACATCATCTGTTTCTTGACAAAAACTGAGTTGATCTTAAGTAATGCCAACAACTCATTTTGAACTTACAACTTTAATTTTTTGATTTATTGTGGTGCTAACAATCTGTGGCAGAGCTGTATTGCCTAATAGGTAGCATTTCATAAAATACTTAACAAAATCCTTCTTTCACATATTTTATAAGACAAGAATACAAGTGGTCCTTTTGAGAGTTTGTAATGATCATCATACCAAGTCTACAAAACTGACGGATGTTGTGACAAGCTTGTATGTTTCCAGTATTCTAGTTTAACTTACGTTTCTCTTCTTCAGGTCTTAGTCTTTTGTTTTTTATGAGTATTTTCCTTTTTAATTGGCTTGGAGATGGAAGAATTACACCAGCATCCAGCTGGGAAAATAAAAATGTTTCTTAATATTTGAAAACATGCAACAGGAAATTTTTTTATAGTACACAATCTGCAAAACAATCACTAAAAAAACAAGGACAGCACAAATCACAGAATACTTTATGTTGCAAACTGAAGTTGTAATCAGAATATCATGATAAAGAGCACACGATCATAAGCTGGATATCATCAAAACAGGAACTTACAGGATGATCGTCCAGAGGAATTCTTAGCAGCATATCACCCAAAAGATCTTCACAGTACTTAGCAATCTTGTACTGCTGTCTTTTCCTAAAATGCATTAAAATAAAATCAGTACCTCAATACTCCAAACTGCTAAGCAAGGCATTCTCAAAGCAGATATGGATAACAATATTTATATGCACATGAATCACCTATAGCAGATATAATTCGAGTCCTATTTAGTTTCAAGGCCATATGATATGATTTTGGATTGCAGATTTTATCAGAATAATATAGTTTGAAAAAGTCCATTTTTATTGGCAAGGACATATAACCTTCTCACTGACAATATTCTTACATTTAAATAAGCAAATTTTGTTCCTCGTAATAACAAATCAGTCATTGCAAGACACGATTTAATCCTGTGTAATGCCTCTCCATGGGCTGGTGCTTAGAGGCACAGAAGCATAATTGCTGATTGCTTGACTGAACGTCTCTGACAATAAACATAGAAATTACTCACCAGCAGTGGTTTTCAAATGATAAAATAACAGGATAATCTGAGGTCACAAATGCAGTGTCACGGATAGCATAAATAACATCCTAAAATCAACAGACAAAAAATTATATAGTTACTACTTAAATTAATGTAATTCTCGTAATGAAAAGAACAAGCACACATAATCATGATATAACTCGTTATAATAACAAAATTATAATAAGCAGAACTAAAACAATGTTACAAAAGTTATTTATATTTAATATTTATACCGCATACAAATTAACCATATTATGTGTTGCGGTGACATTGAGACTTCACATTTGTGTAAGATTGTAAAGGTGCAGATATATGAAATATTTAGCTTACCCTAAATAAAATATCTGTACACATAGCCTTCCCATGTGTTATAATTGGTTCATTGTTTTGGCCATCCCAGCAATCTAACTCAATGCATCTGCGATAATAGAAAACACAACAGTATAACAAAGATTGAACTTCTTTCTTTATGAACTATTACAACATGAATGACAGAAGATATTCAGTAGTATTTGGTTTTCTGCAATGTTAATTTTATTTTGTAGACTTTTTATGTTTACTTTTTTTGAGTGCAATTGTTTGATCTAATACATTGTTGCATAATACTGCTGTTGTTTGAACATGCACATCAATCCTTTTGGGTATGAACTACAATTAGTATAAAGCATCAAGGGGTTAAACACTTCTTGGAACAAATGTTTTTTTAAAATTCAAGCATTATAATAACAGTTTTTCAGTGAGATGTGTACAGCAAACAACACTACATTTGTACTATTTCTAAACCATACAGGAAACTAAATTTTACAAAAGTGAGACTTCGCCTTGCTACAACAAACCATTTACATATGCAAGATTCAGTTAAAAATGTCCTGAGATTTTTGATTACAAAAAATCCCTCACCTGCAACCAGAAAGCAGTACTTGACGATACATTTCTACAGAAGATCGACCACCAAACTGGCGTCCAGTTAAATATGTATTATGTGAGGAATTTATATAGTAATGCGATAAAGGTTGATCCATATCCTGATAAATATCTAACCGATCTAAAAATACTGGAGCGTTCTCATCTGACATGAGATATCGAATGAAACCATCAAGACTGAGCCATTCTGAAAGAAAACATCAAATTTTCTGGGCTTCTAAAAAATATACTATATTATATTAACAAAAGTATTTTTATATGCTATATACAGGACAAAATTTGCTCCTGATCTTGAAAATTTGTAGATTGTTAAAAGCAATTTTACTTTTATTTTTATAATCACAAGTGTGTGTTAAAACTTACTAAAACATTTTATTGTAATGTACCCAAGTGGCCAAAAGGTCAGTGTAATGCATGACTATTAAGTTGCTTCCTTGATTAACCTAAGATATTCATAATATTCAATAAATAAATACTGTTATAAATAAATGACTAATAAATTTTGAAATGAATGCATAAAACTATTTGTCAGTAATCACAACATCAGATTATTTTGTGTAAAAAGCACACATGGGCAAACAAATGTGGGCTATGCATGAAGTGGATCAATATGTTTATGGTACATTACCTCTGTGTCTGAAATGCGGATCTTTTTCATAAGTTTCTATGATTTGTAATACTCTTGCTCGATCAAAGAAAGGGAATAAGATTTCATTCAGTCGAGGATCTCGTTGCCGCTGCAACAATAATTATCACGTTTACTACAAACATTCCACCAAATGGGGCATCAGTTGTGCCCAGATAATAATCTAACTTGCGAAACAGATGGACTTTTTGATCCACCTGACCTACTACTAAACCTGCATCGGCTTAGAATAATAAAGTTACAAACTTCAAAGAGTACAATTTGACACAACTTATTCACAATTTGTACATCAAGTTAATTTTGCAACATAACATGAAAATATGGCCTAATAAAAGGATCTTTTTGTAAAGCCACTAACATGTGCAACATTGTGAAAGATTGAAAAGATTATGAACATTTGTGTAATACTTAAAAGTATTACATTTTCATAATCTTCAAGTTGTATGTGGTACCATTCCATTAATGTATACTTGTACAATACCTGGTATATTTTTCTTTTCATTAAGATATAAAATTTTTTAATACTCTCTTCGTAGCTCAAACAATTTGCGCTTGCCACCTTAGAACAATCATATGGACCAGTAGCTGCATTAGTTGAGATGGTGGTCAGGCTGACTAGAAAAATGGTTGGCTCTTGTACAAAACAACATACATTTTTTGATAAGTTTGCATGCTTGACCACCAAACTTTTTTTAGATATGCAGGGAAATCTTATCAACAGTGAATTATGAAAGTAACATCTGCTGCTAAAATAATTACAAAGCACTAAATGCATAATATACGTTACCTCGTTTAGAAAATTCTGCAGCTGTGGTAATGTTAAATGGTTTTTATCATTGCTTCTATAAAAAAAAAAAAAATTAACTTGCATAGTAAGGCCAAAAAAAGAAACACATGTTTCCTGTATCATGGGACTTTCACAATGGTCCGGAGACTAGGTTTTTTTCCGTGAAAACAGGGAAAAAATGTTAGTTTTAATGTCATACTCTCAATGAATGACATGGTGGCCAATGACGTTTTTTATATTTTATATAAGATGTCCTCAATATAACAATTTATTAGTTTTTTTATTCAAACAGTTGATGTAAGTAGAGCACTTGCTCTACTAAACATGTTCAAAATTCTAGTCGCTGTCTTGTCTGATGTGCTTTTCAGAGACATTATTTTTAGTAGTAGCCTCATTTTGAGTTTAAAGGAGAAGTGTGGCACAAGTAAGATAGAGTTAATATTTAACTGGATATTTTGCCGCTTTCACCATTGCCCAAATAGACTGAATAGGGGTTTGCTTTCAGAGATGGCCAAAAAATAGGACTGACCCGTGTTGTGTGGAACGACCCACATGGTTGAATATATTTTTATTATTACTATTTAGCAAAAAAAAATCCTGATCCGCAAGGTTTGAAACAACCCGGCACGGATACGGGAAACATAAGTGTGTTTTTTTCTGGCCTAATCTTAAATCATATGCACATACATGTACAGTCCCATAGAAATCAGTTCAAATTTATTGTGCAGACTAAAAAGAATATTATTTTAATTAAAACTACCACAAATTACCTCATGAGAACCACTTGCAAAACATACAATTGATTATTAAATATCGCCTCAGTAATAAGGGACTCTAAGACTAATAGATATCATTTGTTACTCGGTCTCTGCAAAAAAATTTAATGTGGCTATTGAAAGATAATAATTATTCTTACATTCATGAGTCTCATATCATATACAGTTGCAAGCACTGCAACATACAACCGAGTGCCTGTAATATCAGTTCAACCTATACTCATAGTTTCTAAAAGACCAGTTGTTTTTAATTCAAATCTGACATTCTTTCTAAGTTGTACAGAACAAAAGTGTCAGGATTGATTACTTACACTTCAATAAAAAGGTACTCTATATCTGTACGTGGACATATTTTGTGATATAGCTCATAGAACTTATCAAAAGTGAACATGTATGGGTCGATCTCATCATTCTTTCCTCCGGGATAACCTAGGTCTTTTAAACATTGCATCACCATTTTCTCCGTTTTCCCTGAGGCAAATGTCCTTGTTATACTAAAATATAAGAACAGAAACAATACTCACCATAATGAAGACAATGTAATCTGCAACTGATTCAAAAACGTCTCAGCACTTACTTTAATTTTGCGTTCTGTAAGTGTTTAAAATTCATTTTGACAAAAAAAAATGGAGAACCACTAGTACTGCCTTTGCTAAAATCTTTGGCTGTGGATGGTTTTATAATCCTAGAAATGAATAGTATTAAAATCTATACTATTAAAACTCACCTTCTAACTGGAATTTTCCCATCTGCATTTAACATAAAATATAATTTCATCCAGCTTAAAAAGCAAAAAGTTATCATTATGACTGTAAAAATGTATAATATACATACAAATGATACAGCTTAATATCAGCTGTAAAAAAGCTAAAGTTTAATATGTGAGAACTGAATAATAAGTAATATACCTGTTGTGCCAAGAGCGAAATGGTGATTATCATACTGAATATCCAAGTTATGAAGATTACCTTTTACATTAAATACATTAATGCAGCTTTTATCAATTTAAACAGATAAGTTTGTTGAAAAATTTTGGAATAACAAAACAGTCAACACAATCTAGAAATGGCATGCTATGTTAGAGGCCGATCATGCATTCTCTGAAGTGCTTCATCATTATCGGACAGAGTTTTAATCTTACTTAGAATTAACAGCAGATTTTAAAGAAAATAAGATGGACGAACTAGAAGTTCGAGATCCATACCACTGAATGTTGTATTTGTAGTGTTTTAACATTAATTTAGTATCAAGTTATCCTAAAAAAATTCTAGCGCACAATTTTTTTTTACTAGTGAAACAGATAAAAATCACTGGAACAAATATTAAGTCATTACTCACTGTTTCTTAAGACATGTTACTGGACATACGTTGTTGGCTTTAAAGTTGTGTGTGACATAACGTAACTTTTCAATCCAATCCTGGAAAAGAAACATTGGTAATATCAGCAGACAACCACTCTCCTAGCTACAATCAAATGATATGCACCTCTGAATTCTTCATCATTATCCAAGCCAATGTTTTTAGCACATTACAGCTGGTCCAGTGAGTGTTTCTTTTCTTCAACATAATTTTCTTCAAATAGTTGTTGTGGTACACTTTTGATATGTCTAAGTGGCTAGATGTAACGCTAACAAACTGAGTAGCTTAAGGCAAGGCTAGCCCCCTTATTTTTAACATTTTGGGTTGAAAAATACATGTTTAAATTTTTTCATAAAAATAAAGTTCAACACTTCTTCTAAGAGTTCTCTGAATTACAAAAAGGCAAGTTAATTGCTTTCGGATTTTGAAAAATTCCAAAAAAATATTTTTTTCAAAAATGTTTAAGTTAATTTAGGTTCACCACACTCAGAGCAATGTGAAATCACTTTATATACTGCTACCATGAGTTTAGATTCACTGCTCAGAAAAACCTCACTATTTTCCTAAAAATTTGCTCGGCGGCCATTTTGAAATGTAATTTGCATATCATTAATATGCACAAATTAACTGTAACTGATTTTTATGATGTTCCTATATACTGGTTTATGTTTAAGTCAGTGTTACACTTTGTTGCAAATATGGCCACTAGCCTTGCCTTAAGATAAATCTAGTCACTGTGAATGTTACTCACCTTAGCTGTTTCTGGATCAGGCGCAATAAAATGAGTGTAGACAATATTAACGAGATCAAGTCCACTACAAACAATGATTGTCCTGTCTAATACGTTCCCCTTTCCTTTGCCTTCAAATTCTGCATTAAACTTTGAATAATCCTAAAACAAAATTTCTTAACCTTACAAACACTCACTATAAAAGCAGATACTTCATAAGTATAATTATAGACGTTGATACATTTTTGATTCCTCATGGTAGTTAGTATTCACTGAAACTCTTAGTTTTTATTTTTACAAGCAGACAGGCATCTTAAGCTATGATTTTTCAGTCTCATGCATTTTCCACACAAAAAAAATTTATAGGGATGAATTTCCTCTTTCATTGATCTGATGAGAATGTGATCTATTAGTGTAATATCCTTTCCAAATTGGTTTAGAAAATAAGATTGACTTTTCCAAACAAATACTAAACTCCCAAAACCTAATAAATGCCATCTTCCAAAAAAAACCCAGAAAAGTTTTTAAAAAACAACCACTCTCTTCCATAGATGGTCTGTAGTTAGACAATGACACAAATAAGATGATTCCAGTTTTTGGATTAATTTTTTGCTCTTTAATATATACTTGGAGTCAACCCCTATTAAATATTTTCTTGTACAGATAATGCATGTACATTTTTTTTAATTAGTTCTGTATTAGTACAAATTTGCATTCAGATGCAAAACTATAGTAGTGTGCAGTACTAGTAGATTGATAATACATGTTTTATGGTTAATAACATTGTTTTTTTTTAAATTAACAAATGTTTCAGTCAAAAAGAACCAAATGGTATCTTTAATTAGACAAATTAGATATTTGTTTCCTAATGAACACCCTTTTGAAATAAACAAGAAACAAAATTATATAAACACCCAGTCCCCTTAAATGACTCTCCCTAATAAACGCCCCAGAAGCTCGAAAAATAAGTAAAAACTGTGGGCTTCTATTTATAAACAAATATGCTAAATCGTATTTTCAAAACAATTTACCAATCTGAGTTTATCATGTGAATGGAATATAAGACTGTAACTTTATCATGTGAATGGAATATAAGACTTTGTAACTTTTAAGTTAAAATAGTCAAAATGTGCATCAATTTTTTATCTGCAAGGTTCTACATTATTCAAGGTACTACATTATTCAAGGTACTACATATTCCTAAATGTTAACAGATGTCACATTATGAGTGGGCATGAACCTGCTAAAAATTAATTTCATATACACTCAATGTAACTTTAGCATTTTAATGATGGCATCTGATATGCTTACACACAACACACACACACTTTGATTAATATATAGCTTGCATGATGTTATATTTAGTTTATACATTAAGTATGTATTCTATATTTAGCTACAACTAAATCTAATATTCCCTGAAAATATTTGGCATATTGACTGTTTTCATGATATCACCACAGTGTGGTTCCCACCATAGCTCCATAATATAAATTTTATTGGGCCTTTTTCAACAGAGTGGCATAATATATACTAAACTGGCTGCATGAAATACTACATAGGATTTACAGCATATTCTAACTATGGTATTTAGGTTGATGTGTATAGATTTAACTATGCCAACAATCTTATGAAAATGGGAAGTAAAATATACATATGTCTAGAAACATTGTATATGCTGAACACAGTTTGCTTTCTGCTGAAAGTTGCTGTCTTATCTACCAGTACATATAATTATTAATTATCCCATGATTGCAAACTTTCTAGCTGTACAGAAAAATAGTTTATTCTTTGCTAAATATGTTGTTGTTTGTAAATATCAAGGCAATTCTATTTGATGTTTGAATAAAAGTAATTTATAACTATCCCATAATAACAAGTTGTGATGTGACTGATTTGTGCCACACTGAATGAAGCCTCCAACTTATTAATTATCTTAAAGATAAGGCAGATTTTAATCTATTTGTTTATAGATGTTCATTTTGACGTCATATTAATAAATTGAGGATTTGCTAAAAACCCTAAGACAACACTTTTTATTAGTTCATATCAGAATACAAATAAGCAATATGAAAATAGAAATTCTGCTTATATTAAAATTTTTATTATTAACCTAGCACATAGATTGCTGTAAAACCTTTTCTGGCAGAAAAAAATCTTGAATTTAGCTTTTGCATGCTGCAATGAAAGCTGAAGTTAGAAAATAAATGTATGGTATATTAGTGCGTCTTACACAAGTATAAATACATTTTACTATGGCACTATAGCAAAGTATTCTTAGCAAAACTAAATCAATAAAGTTGTTAGTGTTCCCACTGGTCACCTGGATCAGAATTATAGAAGCTGATGCAAGGAGACTGGTTTCATTTGGAGTTAAACTAAAGGCAGCCCATAATAATACTCGGTGAAGAAACATTGCCGGTAGAAGCCCTATGCACCCGACGGTTCAACATGGTTTGTCTGTTCAATTTTTTTAGTTCTATTCCTCCTTTTAATTCTTTCATATGAGTATACAATTTTGGGTCACCCTGTAAACATACTACATTGCTGAATTGCCAGTAACAAATATTTAAACAATTCTTATTAAAACAAAAGGTCTTTATTAAAATCAACAAAACACTTTTGTTTCTAAATTTAGTCATGTAAGAATGACTACAAACAATTATGTAAAAAGGAATGAAGATACAGTTCAACCAGCCAAGAGTCAATGCTATTGATTTCAAAACTCAACTTCAATGAAATTAAACATCCAGTGTTATGATCAATAAACATCAATCTTATCTACTACACTGCCATGACAGCTATAATTATTCTTTGGTCAATCCTCTTATTTACCACTATAGATAAATTGAAAAAATATGTTAAATAACAAAAATGCAGGCAATTATTTCAATCCAGTAGTGGACTTATGAGTGTATCTGAATCATATTTTCTGCAGTATCAATTCTATATTCAGTTGTGGCCTAATGAGACATCTACCAAACATGATCTCACTGTCATTACTTTTTTCTGGATCTACCAGCACAGCGTTACTGAACAAATTGAATAGCACAAATTACAACTTAATATTCTTTAATCTACAATGCATTTCTCTCCTGGGGCTGCAGATACACTGAGTTTCTTTATTACAGAGTGGAATGAGCTACCAGGAACGTCATCTTTACTGCTAGCCTAGACAGCTTCCAAGTGTAGATAGCCCTAGATGGTAGACATCTATATTAACTGCCACCTGTGGTTATTTCTTGATATACAATATACCTGCATACAAATACTGTAACACATATAAAACTACTGTAGGTGTATAGTTACAGGTTTTTAAGTACACTAGTAATACATTCACATATTATATAGATTTTGTCACATGTCAATAATTGCTATTCAGAGAGTAGTCTATAGGCAGATTTTGCAGCACGTTTCTAACAAATTATTTGTTGTGCATAGAAAATGATACATACAGTTTCAGGCAGATGTGATAAGGGGCATCAGCCACATTTTATTACAATACAAAATAACACCCGAGGTGCAGAATTGCAATTTGCCTTCAAATCAAGAATGGTAGTTTTTGCCGAACCTAAGATATACTAAATATCTGAATTGTATTGCACTAAAGTTTGATTCCATGCTAAGAAAATTAGGAACTGCTAAAAAAATAATCAGAAATTACACCTACACACTGACATCTGTTTAATGCAAGATGTGACTAGAGGCTACAAATAAATCTTCAGGCTTAACATCAAAAACTGGATCACAGTTTAAAATCATATTAAACTCATGTCATTTGAAATAAATTCTAAATATTCACAAATAATTGTACTGATCAGCCATGCTGCTTTGTTTGCAGTTATAAAGGCCAAACGTGGTATAAGTAAGAAACTACGGAGGGGATCCAGGTCAGATGACGGAATACTGTGCATGAGAGTTTAAAACTGTATTATTGCTACAACTGTAAAGTTAAAGACTAGCATTATCTCACCTTAAATGAGACACCTGCACTAGTGCCGGACCGTATATCATTCACTTGAGAGCATTCTATCACCTGTCCTTCCTGAAATGACAAAAATAACAATTATGATAGTTAATTAGTAAGTTATCTTTGAATTATTGCACCACATTGTTACAATTGTAAGGTTAAGTGCCATTGGTGAAAGATGCTCATTTTACTTTGCTACATCTCAAGTTTGTAACATACAACAATATAATAATTTTATTAGGATTAGAAAAAATATTACATTTACAATATCTCACAGAACAATGCTTGCCAGCTAAATCTGTACTTTAAATTAGAGTCAAATGTGACATCAGGAACCAAATAACTTTATTAAGTACAATGTACCACATAACAAAGCGTGTGTGTGAAGGTACAAAAGTACTTGCTGCTTTGAAAAATTGCTATAGTAAGTGTATATTATAATCATATAATTTTTGCAAGCTCAAGGTATGTGGGAGTCAGCTGCTGGAAACTGTAATCAAAATATAGAACTGTTTAAAAGCTCCTGGAGGGGCAGTCAATATGAAAGGGGGTAAGCATGTTCCAACAAATTTGCATGCGAAATGGTTTAATTTTTAGCCATGTGAGTCAGGCCTACCTAACCAGCGTAGATACGGATCGTCTATCCGCACGCGTGCACCTGTTTCCTACCATTTGAACACTTTTTCCAGGTATCGCACAAAAATTCCTGCTACTCAAACCATCGTTTCCGTAAACTCGCACAAGTTTCCAGAAACTCATACAGATTTCTGGAGACTCGACCTGCTGTTCGACAAGTGTTCGAGTCTCCGGAAATCTGTACGTGTTCCTGGCAACTTGTGTGAGTCTACGGAAACAACAATTCAAGTAGCAGGAATTTCTGTGCGAAACCCGGAAAAGGGGTCGAATGGTAGGAAACAGGTGCAACAGTGCGGATTGACGGTTCGAGTCTACACTGGTTAGGTAGGCCTGTGAGTGTAACCTGCGTTATGCTCTTTGGGTATGTTTTTCCCCCAAAATCACGTAAAAGGTATGACACTTTCTTTGGATTGTCTCTGCAACTTTCACTTCATTAGGGTCAATAATACAACAGGGTGTTTTTTATTATTTAGTCACTTCCTATGGGTGTCATTTCTTTCAACAGGTCACTAGGCTTGGGTAAAGTTGGAGGTCAAGGTTCACTCAAGAAGAGGTTTTTCAAAAAGCCATGTTGGAACATGGGTATCCACTTTCATATTGCTTACCCCCTGGGTTAAAAGCGATCCGAATGGGTGAACATGTGATATCCATGTATACTGAGCCTTGATATTCCTGTCCATGGAGCATACTGACCCAGCTTTTATAATGCTTATTGTTATTTCATTTTAGCATCCAATTATTCCATTTATATTATGCACATGACATTCATAGGTAAATCAGTCCTTGCTGGATTCATTCCATAGGTTAATTGAATTAATAATCCATATTCTAAATGCGGAATTATACATATTTTAATATCTTATCATTAGACTCTTCAAAATTAATAACTGTCAGTGTCACAATCAAAATTAAAGCACCTGACTGCTCCGGTTTATCACTTCAATTTGACAGTCAATTTGATTTATTACAAATGACTTTAAATTAAGTATATTTTTGTCAGTTTAATGAAAATTTTATTATTTAGTTAATAAATTCTGGTAAGTCATGATATAGTTTTTAAGAAGGATTTGTTCATTGAGATATGGTTTGAAAATATCAATTTGCAGCAAAACAGCAATTAATGTCACAAAAAAGTTGTAATACAGGTGCTTAGCAAATCTGAAGTGCTATCACACTCAATTTGAATTAATAATCATTAATAATCCGAATGCCAGGTATAAGAAACCAGACTTGACAGACGTCAAGAAAAAGGCAGAAACCTAGACATAACTCCCAGAGCAAAACATAATATCTGAGCCCAACTTGTTCACATAAAAGATTGCATTGTTAACTGTTAAGTGTTGAGCTATATATATGTTATGAAATAATAGACTAAATTAATTAAACAGATGTCTAGGTTTTTTTTGGACTAGTAGACGGGTTGCATCAGAAATGCTTAAATTAGCCAAAACTTTTGAAGATACAGATCATAATAATGTCCTCTTCTTACTTATCACTAACCAGTTTTTCTTCATTTAATTAGAATTTTTTGACTTACTGTCAGAAGCAATACACACACACACACATGCGAGTCGACAAATTCCTGTACTGGAACTTGCTTTGATATCTGGCACTTACCTTTCCTTCACTCTTCCAGTAGATAAAAAATCCATCTTCATCTATTTTTACGAGACAGTGAAGCTCTACTGAGCCATATTCCTGAAAAAAAAGAATAGAAAACACATTTATTTCGTTCTTAATATATTACTTGGATTTTAGACCTTTTGGCATAAAACTTAAGACTTGCTTTAATTTCTCGCAGATGTTTTTTGTCAATTTTTTTAAATTAATACTTTTAATCAATAAGATGTGATTCTTTATAATTTTCTCATCCTCTCTCTCAAATTTTCTCTGTTTTCTGATATTTTTTTTATTGTAGCCATTTTTGATTTAGATGCAACTATGTACAGATATTCTCAACTAAAGAACTTTTTGGAATTACTAATTTTTTAGATTGGAATACAATCAGATTTTTGAAATTTTATGTGGTTAAAAAAATTTGAATTTTTAAATTTTCATCACCTTAATTTTATTGATTGTAAATTTCAAACATCTGACACTTGGTTTTGTAGCTATATATGTAAAGATTATTTTTAGTTTCAACTCAGATATAGCCTTTAGTGGTGTTTGACTTACGGTAATTCTTCTCAAATTCGTACAAAAAAATTATTATCTTTTTAATTTTGGGGGTGTACGAAATTTGGGAAATACAAAATTCTCCGAAAATATGGGTGTACTAATTCTCGGAAACTATAATAAATGCGTAAAGGGGGTGTACGAATATGGGAATACCCGAAAAATATATTTGTAGATGATCGTAAATCGGGGTCAAACACTACCAGTGCACGTAAATAGAATCCGATCAATC
>JAOXYB010030565.1:0-14787 GCA_028565635.1 Phoronis ovalis
GTAAAAAGTATACAATCCAAATCCAAAATTTTCAACTCGGCTGCACACTCCCACCAAAAAATAACCTGAGTACCCCCTGGGCTTCAAATATTATTATCAGCTATCAATTGGAATGTTTGTATTTTAATAAATAAATATGAACATTTTTATCTAGGTACATGTGTATAAGGTAAAAGATCTAGTTTTGCTTTAACAAGTTTAATGACTTGACTTGACTGCACGTTTAAAATATTGATATTTTCTTTAATTTCTGAACAATTTTAATTAACATTTTCTCTTTCATACCAGATCTTAAAATGCCTCTAAAAATGCACCAGAAGCTATAAATTGCATTCTAAATTTCATAATTTTACCACGGGGAAGTGTCCCCGGACCCCTCTTCAATATATACCACAAGGCACTTAATAATTAAATAATAGTTTTTTTAAAATTAAATAACATATTACCATGCCATTCCTTACCGGATAACAGAAAAGAACACTGCAATGTGAGTAGATATATATAGTATAGACCCATTGAGCGCCTTCCGGTAGATGGCGCCACCATAGCGGTCAAATGTCAAAGGTCGTTTGTCACGACCTTTGGGCAACTGGAAACATTTTAATACCCGCCAATTTTAACGGATTTGGCGCGCATATTATATGTTTTTTAAATTACGATATCAATAACATCATAGTGCCACCAGGTGGTGTGTTTTGGCACCATTTCTTATTTTACTAATAACTTTAGTTGTATTAACCGGTATTAACGGTTCCTTATTGAAATTTAGTATGTAGAGTAATTATTTTATAAATTATGATATCAATAACATCATATTTTCACCAGGTGGCGTGTTTTGGCGCCATTTGTTATCTTGACTTGCTAATAACTTCTGTTGTGTTAATGGTTTCGTATTGAAATTTAGTATGTAGAATAATACCACAATTTTTGTTTTAATTATGACATCAGTATTATCATATTGCCACTAGATGGCGTGTTTTGGCGCCATTTTTATTTGCTAATAACTTCTTTTGTATTAGTGGTATATTATTGAAATTTGATATGTAGAGTAATGCCACCATTATTTTTCAAATTATGACACCATTACTGCTATATTGACCCCCTTATGATTCTATTTCTTTTGTCATACTTTATGTGTTTTTTTGATTACACAGCTTAAGTAAATGTCTTATTCTTACTATGCGCATCTACGGCCTACAAAGTCTAAATAAATATTAAACATTAATCTGAACTTTACCTATAAAAAACTGAAGTGCTTGTATGACTCTTAAGAGTGTTTGTACAATATACAACCCTTTTAAAACTCAACTATAAATGTAAAATCTAGTCACATTTATTTCAGGCAGTTATTTCTACTGTGTAAGTTAAGTTATGGGTTTATCATTAGACACCCAAAGTGTAGCATGAATACGCAGATAGCATAGTGATCATAGTTCAACAATTCTTTGCGATTGCTCGTTTGAAAATTCAGTAATTTTTTAACTAAATCATTTAATGTAGCGATAGAGTAATCTTTCATTTCTATGTGCCACTAACCTTTCCAATGTGACACCAATAAATGTACTAGTGAGAACAGAATATATATTTACAAGTTTTTTCATTGTTTTCAGTTTTACATTACAATTTCACGCTATCTCCATACTTGGGTTGAATATAATTATAATGAAAATCATACATAACTGCTTTTGGCAAATCGAGAATAAAAAAATATAACGTATAAGGCGGTCAAGTTTGAGTTTACTTCTCGTTAAGCTTACATCTGCTAAGTTTTTGGTTAACAATTTTGAAACTTTTCAAAGATAGTTTTGCAACAGGTTTACGAAATATTGTCTGCTATGTTTTCTTTCTTAAATTTTCCACTGTTTTACAAAAAAAATGGCGTTGTTCATGTTGAAAAAATCTTTTCTAAAATCATCTTTTCCCACTGAGTGCTTTTCTGAAGTAAAATGGGAAATATAGATAAGTATAATTCTAAATATGTTTTACTAATAAGTGTCAAGTGAATAAAGTAATAAAAGTAGTGTTATGTACAGTTTTCATATAATGACGTAAAGCTCTTTTACGAGCATTTCCAATCCTTTAATTTTGGGCACGAATGTATTACTCGTTTTATACATGTCTGTTGTGATATTAACTTGATGATTGAACCAGGGACCTTTACTTCTTCAGTCTTACGCTTTCCCAAATGAGCTATTTTGACTTAACGAAAGCAAACAATTTACTAATTAATTTTTTTTTATAACATCATGAAACTGAGAATGTTTTTAAGTCTAATGCTCTCTCAGTTAACTGAGCTATATGTGTTTTTGATTACAATATTCGGTGAAGAGTTGTTTTTTTTACCACAAGGTTCATTTGAATGGGTAGAAAACGCTGAAATTGAATCTTTTGATGTTTCTACAAAGATAGCAGATGATTCGGAAAAGGTTTTATTTTAAAGTGTGACTTAAGCGAATGGCGTTATATTACAGAGACCCTTTTAAGCGAATGGCGTTATATTACAGAGACCCTTTTTAATATCTTTAGCTGTACCAAGAGCGATCGATCTCTTAAACGTGCATATGCAAAAAATCATTTTATACCATCGTACAACTAACTGGTTTCATATGAAATAAATATGATATATTTATATGAATAGTTGATATTATTCGTATAATGTATTTGTGATCTGACATGTTTTGCTTTCTAATGGTTTGCTGGCCTGCTCACAGGGTGGTAATTGTTGTTTTACGTTATCTAACATCATTTGGTACACGATCAAATCTCTTGATTTCCGGCATGTACGTATGTGGGAGGCAATAGTTTTGAAAATGTTTTTTCTTACAAATTTTTATTCAATCCTTTTTAGCCCCAAGATATGCCGTCCGGTAACCGGACGTTTAGCCACGGCCTAATTTTTATGAATGTTAGACTTGCTCAACTTTAAAAAAAATTGTTTTAATGTTTATTTCTCTTTTTTATGTCTTTTACAAAACATACTCTCGCGAGGATTGTGCTACATTAGTTGCAATTGTATTTTTAATAGTGCCTCTTCACAGTCTACTGATTTTGTATTTAATATGGCAATAAGCCATTGAATAAGTGTCGAGTGAGTATATGACCACGACAATAATTTCCAAGTTGTCACAATATTATACCTGTCATCCCTTACGACAAGCCGTGGCAAATTGCTACCTAGTAATAACTACACTGTAGTGGTGTTCCTGCGTTAGTTGTAAACAGTTCTGCACTCGGTTCAGATGATTTTATTAACTGATACCCGTAAATTCAGTAAGGCAGTAATGGGCGACAACCATACCATGTCTTTTCAAGCTACACTTTTTTGGGCTGCGTCTTCCAACTCTTCCGTTCTCATATTGCAGCATCAAATGCAATATCATTTGTTATAATTACGTTATTTAGTATTTCATTGCATTCGGTCAACCTTTCTTTTTGCCGTGTTGTTGGTTGTTCACTAAGATCTAAGGATCTAGCCTACCTCTATGTGTAGTGTAACTGTCTTTACAGAGAGCTCTTAATGGATAGAGAAAACGCATAGTAAAGTACAGCAAACAATCTTAACCGAAAACATTAACTATACCACAGTAGTGTTTCGCGTTTAGGAAACTCTTTGGGTACAATATAATGCCATTATAAAAGATTTAAAGATTAATCAAGCACCAAAAATAAAGCAGTTTATTAAGAAAAATAATTAAAAAATTAACATTTCCGTGATTTGAAACGTGCCTCTGTGTTAGGTATTAAAAGCCTGATTACAATTAAAGAAGTCATGTCGCTGGTAATAATATTTCCTTATAATTATGTGTTCTAGACTTTCGACTCAAAAACCTATTTCTCCGTTTTCACGATCCAACCCGAATGGCGTTATATTACAGAGACCCTTTTTAATATCTTTAGCTGTACCAAGAGCGATCGATCTCTTAAACGTGCATATGCAAAAAATCATTTTATACCATCGTACAACTAACTGGTTTCATATGAAATAAATATGATATATTTATATGAATAGTTGATATTATTCGTATAATGTATTTGTGATCTGACATGTTTTGCTTTCTAATGGTTTGCTGGCCTGCTCACAGGGTGGTAATTGTTGTTTTACGTTATCTGACATCATTTGGTACACGATCAAATCTCTTGATTTCCGGCATGTACGTATGTGGGAGGCAAAAGTTTTGAAAATGTTTTTCTTACAAATTTTTATTCAATCCTTTTACCTTTAAAAATGTAAAAAAATGATGAATTATCCTCGACTATCTGTGTTCAGTCATAAGAGGAACCAAGTAAAGAAAACGTGTACCTTGCCTGTATCGTCTGTCATGAATGGCCAATCGCAGCTGTGTACTGTTGCAGAACATCTCCTATCCATCTTCTCTAAATAGTCAAATTCAACCACGTGTACACTAGGTAAGAGTGCTGAATTAATATTATATTTATATGTAAATACACAATACTTGCAATACCTGTTATGTCGACTACTTACAAGAAATTTCGCAAGAATTTCAATGCTATTTTAACATAAAAATGTGCTTCAACTGTATACACATAAAGTTATGAATCTAAAATAACTTTTTTACATAATATATCAAATTAAGATAATGGTAAAAATACTATTGAACAGATACTCCTTTGAAAGTTATTATTTATCGCTTTCCGCTTCGGTTGATGTTTTCTAAATGATTTATATGCGAAACATGAAAGAGACCGAAATACACACTTTTGAGTGAAAATTATATGCACTAACTGTTAAAACATCTATGAGGGCTATAGGGGAGGGGGCGGGGGGGGGGGCTTTCGCGAGCATCGGGGTCAGTCTGTTAAATGCGAGCACTGTCTTTAGGCGACCATTTTTTGTTTGTTTTCTAGTTTTCTTAAATATTCTCTTTTTTCGGCCTTTTCTTTGCTTGTCGATTTTTTTGGCGACCGTTTTTTTTTTGATTGTCGATTTTTTTGCCAACGGTTTTTTTTTAATATCGGTTAATTTTTCTTGTAAAGTGCGAGCAGTGAGCATTGCCGATTTTTTAGTGCAAGCATTGTACCTTGGGTGTACCCTGCACCCCCTCATCTATTGTTCACAGATTGCGCTAAAAGGCATTGTAGACAAATAAGAAGGTCATTAAAGAAGACAGCTCGAAATATTTTGGATGATGCGAAAATAATAAAATAAATATGTAGACGCCATTTGCTTGATATCCTATTTACAGACACATTGATGTATCTGTATACTAGGGAAAAACGACACAATTAAGTAATGTTGTTTACATATGTTTTTTCGTCAAATTAACATTTTGCTTTTACAAGTTCTTAGCTTCCAATAAACTCAATAATATATTTGTATTCTCAGTTTTATATTCTCGTGACAAATCAATTAAATACATGTTTTTTCTGCCGAAAACTATTGCTCGGTTTTATTTTTTTCTTATCAATATTGTGCCTTGTTCATTATTTTTAACTTTAAAATCAATGAATGGAGTTATATGTGAGAAAACGCTTCTAGAATTGTTTAACGATTTAAAGATGACTTCTTCTTGTTATCAGCAAGTTATATTGTCAAAATACTATCTTGATATCTTTTTTTTGTATTTAGCTAACACGTCAGACTTAAAATTCTTCAAAATTTGATAATAATACTAATAACCAACTGCTATAATAGTAACAAATGGAGGCTAGTTTTTTTTAAATTTGCAAGTAAACAAATAAGCTATGTCTGATTTATGTTAAGAAAATTGGATATTCTCGCGATACTTGATTTTTTATGTTGGGCAACATTATTTGATCATGAATAAAATGACCTAATAAATAATTAAAAATCTTGGTTTTCGCAAATTCCGGCCGGTCCACGCAGCTACGCTGCTAGCCTGCTGCGATGTCTCACTAGAACGATTGCCTTAATACATCCCGCTAAATGCACATGCAGTGGTCAACCATCTCCACTCCGAGGCGTCATTAGTCACCTTATGACTAACAGTTCTTGAGCTTCATCACATTTCCTCCTTTGATTACTTGAAAAGACGCCAAAAAATCTAACCTGTTGGCATCTAAATAGCCTCTCATAAAAATTGGCTCTGTTTAACTTGATAACATAATTTCTAGTCCTGGCATATTCATTTTAAATTTCAAATGTTATATATTTTTTAAGACTTTACATGCGCTATATCAAAGTACTAATGCTTTGTTGGTTGAATTTCATATTCCTTTTTTTTTACTGTACTTGCTGTTTTTTTTTTGTGCAGATATGAATTTTCAATTGGCATTTTTAAATAGTAACAAAATAATGGAAACTGCAAGACAATAAATGTACTTAGTTGTTAGAATATTAGTAAATAAATTTATTAACAACTTCACTTGTAACTTTTAAAGATACTAACAATAAAACCTTTTAACTCTAAAGTATTCCAGCCTATAAGAAAGTGCAGGTAACTATGTTAATTTTAACCATTATTTCTATTACCTACAAGATTACAATGTCCAATTTTAAAAAAATTAAGAATTTTCACAAGATACAGGTATCTGTATTAATTTTTTATGTTTAACAATTAGTATTAAATAGACAGTAAAAAACCAAAAAATACAGTAAATCTTTCTTGTCTACTACAAGAATAACACAAGTGAAGTATATTCTGGGAGTTTACTCAATATTACAGTAAATGCTATCATACTCTACATACTGATGATAATGTCAACACCTTATTATTCAAATTCCATTTCAAACTTATTCCCATCTGTGGGTTATTACTTTGATCATTCAGAAAATAAAAGTCTAAAATATTAAAAGTTTAAAATGTACTAACTACCGTTTCCATCGTTTTATTAGCAGTTAAACACAACACTTATCATTTGTATATGGACTGATTGCAAACTTTTTTGAAACTATTAGAAGTCGATCACAACTTATTGACAAAATTAATGAAACTGCATAAATGACTATATTACCATGCTATGCTTGTGCTATTAATGCATTATCACCTGATTCCAGGAAGTTTAGCTTCTGCAGCATTCACATAAGAATTATCTGATGTAAATTCAGGCAGTCTGTTATTCAAATACCTGAAAAAAAGAACTGTAGTAAAATACACCAAATAGTTCATACTACTTTATACAGACTTTTCAAATTGTCAGCAATAGATTTAACATTACATATAATGAATCCAGATACAAAATGTTATATAAGGTACATGTCACAGTTTTTTGAACCACATATATGACTGCATATTGCAGAGGAAAATTGTTACCAGTTCATGTTAGCAAAGAATGGAAAATCTGTCATTCTAAATTAATGAATTTTGTAAAAAAATATTGTATGAAAATTAATGCAGTATTAATTTGCCATCCAAAATATGTTTCAAGGATTATAGTAGGTAGCGCTACAGGACATTGTGAGGAGTAACTTTGGATTTACTAAAATACATCAGTAATAATTTTGCTCGGCAATATACAATGAGATATTGGTGACATAAACTGTACATAAGTACGGTGCTTGCAATATAACCTTGGTATCAAAATTCTTCATGAATTAAATTATGTAAGGTAGTATTACACTAGATATTAAACACTAAATAAAACGTAAAGTTTCTGTTCACATGAAGTGAAAGTACTTACTCTAGAAAATTGTCAAAATATCGTAACAGAGTCCGTAATTTCATGTCTGGAATGTTCATACGTCCCAAAAACTCTGGTAGTTTTACTAATAAAAAAATACAAAAAAAATACTTGGTTACATGTTCACACCAATTAAGAAGTTGAATAAACCCCTGATCTTTTGCACAAATTTATTTTTGGTAAAAATTAGCAGAAGGCAATAGTGATGATAGCTACTTCAAGTTCCGACATATCTACTCGGGGTTAGTTATTAAAAATGTTGCTAGGGAGGTGCGGTCCAAGGTAAAAAACCCTGACCATGTGGTAAATAAAGGTCTTTAAAATATAGCATGGTCAAAAGGAAAAACATAAAAAGTATACCCTGTTGTAAAAATCTCTCCCAAAATGTACACTCTGTGGTAAACATGTGAAAATTTCTGTGCCTTAATTTTCTATATTCATCTTAAATGCGTTTTCCAAGAAATACACACTGTGGTTAATGATTATTTCTTTGAAAAACTACCCTGTGGTAAATATCCAACAAGAAAATATATCCTGCTGTAAATGAAGCTTTGCAATGCATACAAATGTACCATGTGGTAAATACAGGAGCTAAAAAAGGGGTCGATTGGCACATGCATATAGTTATCATGAAGGACAGTACCCTCCAGACATATTTACTAGCCAGTAGTTAGTATTTATAATATTGAGGACTAACTAAACATTTGTACGTGACTATCTGAACAAACTGTGAAATTAATCAAGGTACTACTGGGAAGAGTTTAGGATTATGCAAACAGTATATAAACATGAAATCATATATTAATTATCCTCTCAGGGTATGCTACGTACCAAATAATCTCAGTAAATGTTGACATCCATAGATACTGCTTGGTGGTATAGTTGGCAATTCCGCTAAAGCGTCTTCCGGTACAAGTCTCCATGACAACAGCTCATTCATGACAACCTCAGTTTCAGCTTGTGTCAACCCTGCATCATGTTTCACTGGTGTAGATCTACCACTGGCTCTTGGTGAAGCTGTGATTTTAGATGGTATCACAGTTGGAAGAAGTAATGGTGGTGGAGGTGTTGCTCTTGGGGAAAGTGTAGATGGCAAACGAGCCTTTACTGTTTTGCGTTCTGGTTCATGCTAAAAATAACACTATACTTTTGTAGTAGAATGTAGTTTTAAGGTAGTATAAATTCAAGGAGTGCAATCAATACTACCACGAATACAATGTTTTGTTCTTCAATCTGACAACTATGATACTTGAGTAACTGATAGCAACAGTTCAGAAAGATGTAGTCTCTAATAGGCTTACAGCTGCCTATAAGCTATGCATACCATCAGAAAGCTAATAAACTTTAGTGAAAGACTAAGGATGCAGGACTTTGTTGTAAGTATACACCATAAAAACATATTATAAAGCAATATTGTATAGGAGGAGTCGAAGTGAGAAGAAAATAATTATTTGCATTACACTAATGCCCAGAGTTAGTGTTTCCATTTTATACTAATTATTAAATTAGAAATAATTACAATATACTTTTTGTCATACATGCAAATTTCAAAGGAAGGATCCAGGAGTAAGTGTAGATGTCATTTTGTGACTAAGTGGGATATCAGTAATGTATTTAGATGATTTTTCTTAATAAATTCTAATGTAGGATAATATCTAATTATAGGTAAACATATCTACAGTTTTGTAACTTATGGTTTAAATTGTGTCCTTTCCCAGTCATTCCATGACTATTGCCTTTTTGGATGAATTGTAACTACACATTTGTAAATAAAATTAAATAGAAGATAGCGTTGAAACTTACTGTCACATACAAGGCAAAGAGCGAAAAGCCAACTTTGGCGGGAAAACTATGCCCGCCAGACTGGAATTGCTTGTCACTGAGCCCCAGACAATAGTTGTTGTTAGGAGATATATACTATGAAACATTTACTTGTAAATGTACTTCATACATGTATTTGAGCAAGACAAGTTATAATATATTCCATGCTTCATAAGCGAATCATATATTTTGCGTGTTATGGAAGTCATTCATGCACTGATAGTTGGTTGGGACCATTGATAACATGTGCTAGTGCATTGGATAAATCTATGTCCCACCACATCAACATGTCTAAACTCACTAGTTTTTAAAAAATCCCATTGGCTATAACTTACTTTCTTTTCATATATTTTACTTTTCTCCTCCACAGCTGCTGCATGTCTGGTTATTCTTCTAGGTGTTTCCTCTTCAGTTGTTTCTGTACTTGGGAAATCAAACGCTTCTGCCTTTGATATCTTTGGGGATAGCTTTGGTAACTTAGCAACATTTTCAGCGGCAGACGAATGCCTGGTACGCCTTCGGGGAGATTTCACTGGTGATTGGGGAATACTATAAAGTCACATACATATATTTAAAATTCAGAAGCTTGAGTGAATATAAATAACAGTATTTCTAATACCAACTCTTTGATATTAAGAAACTGTAATGCCGCAGAAAGTAAAGAAAGGTAGAAGTGTACATAAATCAATTAGCATGGCTCTCCCAACTTGTAATAATTGTCTACGTGGAAAAGTTTTTTTTTGAATAAAAATTGCAGTTCTTCACACTAAATGTGGATGTAAGGATAACTGGTTTTATAATATAAGAGTAACATGGTGTAATTTTTAGGAAGTATTTTGAATATCATGGGATATTTTTTAAAAGTAAAATACAAAGTGAATTAACAAAATATTACAATATAAAATTATTTAGAAATGAACAATTTTCTTACCTTTCTGATTCCGCAATGCAAGCGGATACTGGCTTATATGATGCAACATTTTTATACTGGGCCTTTTCAGCATTATACAGCAGGTTCAATGGTAGAAGAAAGTCAAAAAAGATTCTTAGTCCATCCATTACTTCTTTACACAACTGAATCCTATGAATAAAATAACAATTTATATAACAGGGGTAATTAGAATTTGGGTAATTCGAATTAAAATTATTGTTTTCCTATTTGTTCTTTAATTTCTTGTATTGTATTCCCTTGATTAATTCATTTACTTTTAAAAGAATAGGTTTATTCTTTCTAGAGAAATCCCATCCTAAGAATAAGTCAGGGAAACCAAAGAAATAAAAGTAGGCATTTCTTTCTGGTCAATCTTCAACATTATTCTAAAAATGATTGTTGATAATAAAATTGCACCAGGTGGCGACAGTATAAATACATTATTGGATAGCAACCTGATTTTGCTACTTGTTAGACATACATAAAATTGTTAAGTATGATTCCTCAAACAGTCTTAAAAACCCATAACAAGAGTTTACTACCTGTGTTCAGCTGAATATGAAGACCTCTGTTTTTCAACTGTGCCACAGAGAATATTAACAGCGTAATTCTTTACGAAGCCTTCCAGAATGGTCACAACATTTGGTTCAGCCGGTACGTTTACAAGCTGTGTAAAATATTAAAGATAAAATAAGTTTAAGAATTATTAAAGACACCATTATCAAGTACGCAAAATGAAATTATTCTACTGCCCTAGGCTGGCAAACAAATGAGTGCAAATGCACATTAAAAAAACTGGTGTGAAAAGACTACATTTTTTAAAGTAAGATCTGTGTTACACGTGTTACGTGTTTAGAGTGTAAATTTCGCAAGAAAATGGCATATCAGAATTTTTTTACAAGGAAATCTACAATACCGCACAAGTTTTGAATAATGAATTAACATGTTTGTAAAATGGATAAAAATATTTTAGTCATAAACTGGTCTATAAAGGGTTACTGTTTAAAATATAAAACTGAGAGTTCTGGCAAAGGAGTATTTTTCAAATTTTATCCAGCCATACGGTACACTATTAAATGGTTTATTTCTGATCTTGTGCTTGCATGTGTGTGAGCATAATCACCCAAATCTACAACAACACTTGTTTCATTGGTTCTTTATAATACACCAAAACAAATCAATATTAAAATACATCTTAATGCTTCACAAAATATGGGTGTCAAGGCATTTGGTTTAGGGAAAGTTAATGTAAATTAAAGTTGAATACCTTCTTTTTGCGATTAATGTAGTAGCAGTCGTCCTCAAGTTTTTTCTTTAGCATATCTGGTATTTCAATAATAACTTCTTTAACTTCATCAGTTTCCTAAAATTATAAAGATGATAATAAAATCTTAGAAATGCTCTTTGACTTCGATACAGTTCCTCCACTCTGTAGCATGATATTACTGCTGAAAAGAAAATATATAAAGACAACTGATCTTAAAACTCTTAAAACACGCTATAATTTCCTAAATATTTTAATACCCTGTGTTCTACAAACCATTTCAAAATGTGAAATATTTCAACCAATGTCGACAAAACGTATCTTACAATTTTAGTTCTCTACCAATCGTGAGAAGAAAGCAAAACAGTAGGTGGACTTCATGCAAGAATGGCACTGATTTAGTAAGTCAAAAGGCACATATTTCTGTTAAAGTATATGAAAACTTCTCCAACAATACATGAGCATATGGAAAGCAACTCCACATGGGCAGGCAGCTGGCAGTGTTTTTTTTCAGGAACTGTCAGAAGTTGCAGCAGTGTTAGAAAATTCAGGAAGAATAGAACATGCATAAAAATGTAATTTACCTCTTCTTCAGATTCTTCCATTTCTTCTAAATCACTGGAACTTTCTTCTTCTTCAGATGATCCTGCTCTGTCAGAGTCCCCACTATCCTCCTAAAATATGACAAAGATAATTGATAGTCTTCAAATTTTCCAAGCCGAATGATTTAAAGGGTAAGCATTTTTGTTTAGCCTAAAGTAAACACAGAGTACCTGATTTACATATCAAAGTGGTCTTTCATGATAATTTTGATGTGATAGTAGCCTAAATTACAGGACAGCTAAACCCAGTTCAAGCCAGTACTTTCAATTTTGAAACACAAAAAAAATCTATGCGAAAAAGTTTTATTCATAAATTTTTTTTAACCCAGTATTTTATATATTATGCTGATAAGCTGGTTTCATACAACTTACATGATCACGAGAGATATACTGTTTAAATTTTCCAAGTGCTCCAGCACTGCATCTTGAATTAAACTGCTGAATTGTGTTTTGTTCAGCAAGTCATAGGTTCAATGGTTTTGTTTTCACTTTAAGACTTTTCAGTTAATAGTAGTTCTAGTTGCAGGGACATGTACTGAGGTCCCGTTACACAAAGGCAGGAAAACTTTAATTACTGGCCAGATAAAACTAATTATAGGGGAGGTGACAAAAAAGTTTGGAATTATTATGGATGGGTCAAACAAATTCAAATTCTTTTCAACAAACCTGATTGCTCTCTTCCTGCTCAGAATTTTCATCTCCAGAACCTTCGGAACCCAATTCATGCTTATCATAAACTTGTTTTAAAAGATCATCAATTTTGTTCCTACGATTCTTGTTTTTTTTGCTACAAAGATGACAATTTTAGTTATTAAATTTAATTGTAACTTCAATGCTTTTATGAATAATTCTAAATATTCATAATAATTATTATTATTCTGTCTGGTAAACATGCATATTTTACCATATGATAATGAGCATATATTTTAATATTTAAAAATACTCGGGCCTAATGTGTTCACAATATTTGTTTACTATTTTAGCTTTCTAGTATAAAAATATAATGCAGAAACTGAATAAGTTGTTTCCATGACAAAAAAACAAACAGGTTTATAACTGTAAGTAGCAAAATAACTAAAATTATTTTTATACACACGTTGCTCTTGCAACTGCGGCCAATTTCCTCTTTAGTTTCATATTTTGAGGAGTACACTTCAAAATATGATCTTCACCAACTATTCTATCCCAGCTGCAAAATTCAAATAAAAAATGTGAATTCAAAAATATTTAATTAAAGAGTTTTGTATATAAAATATGTCTTTCCTTTAGGCCAAAAAAATAGGTATGCTTCCTAATACATGGCCAGAAAAATATGGTAGGTAGGTAAAAAATTTATTTATTTTACTTATTTATTTTAATTAGTGACCAAAAAGTGAGACACAATGAAAATAATAGCAATACAGGTACTTGCTGATTTTAGTTTTCTTTTTGACAAGGTCAAAAAAAACTTTATAGTTGGGGGATTAAAATTAGGATTGGTCAGGTAACCGGAATCAAACCTACCTTTTACTCCCGGGGGGTACTCAAGGTTTTTTGACTACGGGGATGTGCCGTGAACCTAATCTAAAGTTTTAGCTTGTGGTAGCAAACCCAATCCAAATTTTAGAGTAGCAATCCAAATTTTGTGAAATATAAGGGTAGCAATCCAAACTTTTAAAATATTTGAGTAGTAATCCATTTTTACACAAATTGACTGATACAAACCAAATTCCAAAAATCGTTTTACGGATACAAATCTAAAATTAATCCAAATTATTTGCTGTAAGTAGTGGATAGCAATCCAAATTTTTTAATTTCTTTACAGTAGCAATCCAAAAAAATACAGTAAGAAGTATACAATCCAAATCAAATTTTTTTAGCTGGGCTGCACACCCCCACCAAAAATTACCTCGAGTACCCCCCGGGCTTTTACTAGGCTTTATTAAGATTGATTTAGCTTAGTCACATAGTTTTCCAAGAAACATGAACCTAGTTAATAACAAATTAAAGTTTAACATTGCAAAACATACCTGCTATTCCAGCCACTGAAGTGTACCAAATATTCAGGTATTCTTTTTCCATTTTCGTCTTTTCCTACATTTGTTTCAAGTATCTGCATTAAAAAGGAAATATCAACATTTTAGGCATAAGATGCATAAATAATGTCATAGACTCCATAACTACTATGAAATAATGATTAGACAGTCACTCTAAAATGAGTTACATTGAATAGGCTAATAGTCTCTAATTGTAAGACATGACTGACATTATCTCATTGTTATGATAGTTTACAGTTGACAGGCTCCACATGCTATTATAAAAGTTTGAAGGGGCACAAAATTATTAAAAGATCCTTTCAAAATCTGAAGCTATTAAACCTATAACTAGCTCCTTTTAAAATCATTCATAAAATGTGCTTATCATAATATTATAACTGGAAACCAATTAAATTCCTGTTAATCTAACTTTATATGCACTTTCTTCATGTATATTTATTGAGCCCAGGCTAAACAGTCCATTAGCAAGAGTACAGTACAAAGTTTATAATACAATACAATCTACAAAATAATAATTAAAAATAACACTTAATA